>OX608081.1:10957469-11046393 GCA_951509765.1 Sphenella marginata | reverse complement strand
CAACCATAGCGGCCTTAACGTAAGTAATTAGTAAACTGGAAAAGGGTTGACTGACTTCTACATCTCACATGAATTAAAATAGCACTCTGCCTACCAAATTCTTGAACTTCCTCTGCCACTACCAATTCTATGACTGACACTTCCACATTTGTTAACGAATCTACTTTTAAAGCATGCAGAAAAGTCCACCTACAAAATGCCCATATCAGTTGAACTTATAAAAGAAACGAACTCATAAAGCATTCAAATGACGTGCTCATAATACAAAACAATTTGACAGCCAACTGTCAAAATTCTAAGAAAGCACGAATATAAAAATAAGAGATATAAACCAACGTGACTGACAATGCGTCTGGATTATTTAAAAGCATAGCAAAGCGGAAGAGTCCCGTTCCCATGGGCTCACTTCCTCTAAAGTTTTCATGTTTAGAACTGTTTTTTTTTTTAATTTTTTATGCAAAGTTTTTTTTGTTGTAGCTTACTTTGTTGGCGTCCAATCATTGGCGCATTATCACCGCCACCAATTGAGTACACCACACTGACACATTCTGGTCGCTACAAATTTGCCTATCAGCGCGTGCCGCAATCCATTTAGCTGAGGGCGCTTGCGTTGCCATTAGAAGCCATAAAAATAAAAACTACGCCACATTTCATAAAAACATTTGGTGTTATTACTCAAAGGCCAGTGGTAAATCTCTTGTAACGTTGTCATTGTTGTTGTTATTTGAGGGTTGAGCTGTGTGTTATACCCCGTAGTATGTATACGATATACGCAAGAAAAGTCTAAAGTAAAGTTTATGCCCCACAAAGGACCGAAAAATAATATTTGTTTTTTAAGATCGTACTCACGCACACAGCCTGAGGCGTTTAGCTTTCTCTATTTAGTATTTCTAGAAAGACAAGGGGTGTTCACCTCAAGTCGGTTATTACTTACTTGATATGTCTCTAGACTAACTTGCTGTTGTCACTTCGATCAATAATTGAAAGTATACCCGATAGTAACTTATCCAAGAAATTAATAATCGGCCATGAATCGGTCATTAATTTCTTGGTTAAGTTACTACCGGGTATACTTTCTATTCTTAAAAATGTATTTGGTATTGCAAATTAGCTACACACTTCTCAGCTACCGCAATTTAAAGGTGTCTCTCCATTTACGCCTCTCATTTAGTTAGCACTTAATTCTTACCAGCGAAAAAAAATTATTTCCGCTATGCACCCTGCGCCCACAAATAGATGCAAACTCACAGACGCCTCTGTATGTAGGTTTAAGAAGACGCACTCACACTTAAGTACCTAAACATGTTAATATGTACAAAACACGTGCATTATTTCAAATTCATAACTCATTTCTCTGCAATGCAGCTGTCAGCCACTAAAAGCCAAAAAAAAAAAAAAAAACCCACCACCCCCTCTCCAAGCCAGCTGGGGTGTGAATATTCCTAATGTTTCTATTAGATACCAATGCGGCAAACCTGTTTTTAAACCGAATTCGAATGCGAAAACCACACATGTAAAAGGATTTTCCTCTGCTGTTCAAAGCAATTATTAGAATTCCCAACTCATAAAAATAGAAAAATCTTTCAAAAACTTTGTATTGAAATAATATTAAAATTTCAAAACTAATTATTTTCAGAGTAGCGAAACCATAAAAATCGAAAAACCGGTAAACTAAGCGTTTTAAAATGGTTTAAATTTAAAAAGTTGTGAGAGAAAATATATTTCTAAAGAAAACCACATTTTTGTAAATCATTGTCTAGTCTAAAAAGGCTTTCTGCTAAAAAAATGTTCAAAATAAAAAATTAATATTTGACAAGATTTGCCTGCGATCTAATTTTTGGGACCGGTATCTGCAAAGAAGAAAAAAAATAATGAGATTTTCGAAACCATAAATAACGAAGAACCAGGTTGACTTATTTAAAATACTCACAATAAATATTATAGCATTCCAAAAACATAAGTATTAAAAAAAAACCAAATAACAACAAATTATCAGATTCGAAAGAATGGTCTTACCAATATAAGAGTTACAAAAACATGAAGTATAAGACATGATTTAGTAATATACAATTTATGAAATTATAAAAATACTTAAAAAGAACTAAAAATATTGAAACTTTTAACATAAAGAAGTTGTTTAACTTCCGGCGTTTTCTTTTTAAATCATAATCTGCAAATGACGTCATAAAAATTTTACTTAAACTCCACCAAACAGTTAATGACTTTCCAACAACTTTGATTGAGGCAGTGTAGAAAATCAGAATTTCGTGAGATTTCCATCGAAAATATTTCTCGCATAAAATTTCAACAAAAAAAAAATCCCATTATTATTATTTATTTTGTTGTTATTTTGATGTAATTCGTAATGTAAGAAATATTTCTAGCATGCGGTTTTCGAAATATAAAAGAAATTTGAAAACTACATTTTTTCGGGAACTTTTTTTAGTTAGTAATATATCTACTCAGCTAGTTACAAAATTTTAAATAACAAAAGAAATCATAAAATTGTATATCAAAAAATTCCAGAAATGTTCTAATTTTCAAATCGTATTATTGTAAACTTTTTGAGAGACTCAACGAACTAATCTAAGTGAAAAATTATTTCTTTCCCTGACAGAATTTAAGTAAACTTTTTTACTTTAAATTTCTTTCGTGAAACTGTTTTTCAAAATTATAAAAATTAAAATAAAACAAGTAAGGAAGTCTAAGTTCGGGTGAACCGAACATTAAATACCCAGCGTTAGTTTTTAGAAAAAGGGGGCGTGGTTTTCATCCGATTTCGCCAATTTTAAAAACCAATCTATGCCGAGCCTAAACAATAGCGAATTTGGTGGGCGCGGCCACGCTCCTTGCTTATAAAGCTTTAACCGCTTACATGAGCCAAAAGTACTGAATCGATCTTTTCAAGGGTTATACCATGTCCTATATATAACTTTGGAAAAGAAGGCGTGCCATGCCCATAACTTTTAACGTATTTTGTGAAATTTTTCGATGTACGGATATATGTATCCATTAATCAATATTTACATAATTTTAAAAAAGTGGGTGGTGGCACGCCCACGGATTTTATTATGTTGTTTGTCCCTATTGAAGATCAGTTTTCATTGCAGATCTTTATGATACTTTCACAGTGGCTTGTTAATAGTGAAATGTTGATATTTTGTTTATTCACTTGTGGGCGGTGCCACGCCCATTTTCCAAAATATTACCAAAAAACCTTTAAACATCACTAATAACATCATCAGGTGAATGAGTGTACTAAATTTTAGCATTATATCTGTATCAGTTAAACAGATATTGCATATTCCGGTTTCCTAACTCTCGTTTAGAGAACTTTAGTCCAAAAAGGGGCGTGGTCGTTCACCGATTTTTCTTATTTTCTGTGGTAGTACTCTACATAAACATAACATGCCTGGAACCTAGTTTCGTAAACCTATCTCACACCGTTCTGAAGTTATTAGCAGTCGAATTTGAAAATTGCTTGACTCATAAGTGGGCGGTGCCACGCCCACTTTCCAAAATTTTGCAAAAATAATGTAAAGAATATGAAAATTGATGTATGTACAAAATTATATTATTATAGCGGTATCAGTTAATTAGATATGGACTTTTCAATATTTCCACCTCCTTTCAATATAACTTTTATAAAAAAGTAGGCGTGGTCGCCAAGCGATTTCGTTTATTTTCTATATCTGAATTTAACACAACAATAGTATGCCCTCTACAAAATTTCGTTATACTAGCATAAACTGTTCTCAAGTTATTAGGAGTCAAAATTTTAAAATTTCTTCAAATATATGGGGGCGGTGCCACTCCCCTTTTCAAAAAATTTGGTAAAATCCGCCTTAGAAAATATAAATCAATACATATTGCAAATTTTATCATTGTAGCTGCTTCTGATATTGAATTAACCCGTTTTATACGTTTTTCGAAATTTTCGATATCGAAAAAGGGGGCGTGGTTATCATCCGATTTCGCCCATTTTCAATAGCAACCTACCTTGGCCAGAAAGTAACCTGTATGCAAAATTTCATGCAAATATCTCAATTTTTACTCAAGTTATCGTGTACACGGACGGACAGACGGACAGACGGACAGACGGACAGACGGACGGACATGCCTTAATCAATTCCTCTTTTCAACCTAAGAACTTTCATATATGGAACTCTATATCTAACTCGATTATTTTGTGCCGTTACATAGTACCGTTATGTGGACAAAATTAATATACCCTTGTACTAGTACTAGTACGCTGGGTATAAAAAAAGTATAAAATTTACAAAATTATAAAAAATTTAAATACTCCATTAGGGTTTGAGATTTTTTAATAAAACTAAACTAATAAAACTAAAGGGAATTGAAATTTTTCAGATGGAGTCATTTTTTGCTTCCAAATAAAGTAACATAAATTAAAAAGGAAAACTTTTTATGATTCGA
This sequence comes from Sphenella marginata, assembly GCA_951509765.1. Taxonomy (NCBI): domain Eukaryota; kingdom Metazoa; phylum Arthropoda; class Insecta; order Diptera; family Tephritidae; genus Sphenella; species Sphenella marginata. The sequence continues at coordinate 11,041,956 of OX608081.1, read as the reverse complement.
AACGTTTTTCTTTACAAACAATTTTTTCGATAAATGGAATTCTGCCTATATAGCACAGCCCAATACATCACTTCCTTACTTCTATTTTAAATATTTTGTAACTCTGGTTGGTATGCTACACTGCCACCAGTCGGTTTGTTGCATTTGTTTTTGTGGTTGTCTGTTGTTTGGAAATTTTATGACTGATTTGCGTTTCGTGATGAGCATAATTGACTTTTACGATTGTGCAGTTAATTGTCAATGTGCCTACCATGCCACATACCACAAAAATACGAACGAAAAGGAAAGATTTTACATATGGACGTATGAGCTTGAATGCCTGAGTCTTCAAATATTTTGTACATCGTTTTTGCTTCTGTTACATTTTAGTCTCAATGCAACGCACAAAAGAATCAATTGTTAACGAAGATTAACTCATTATGTTCGTTGAATTTTTAAAAGCAAAAAACAATTCGTAATTGAATTTTACGGTTGAACAGTGTAATTTGTGGCACACAACATGTACGTACATACATACGTCAGCGGCGCTGTTATTAGCAGTTAATGTGGCGAGTTTACAACTTTCAACAAATCATTGGCTACAATAGAATCATTTGTTTTTGCTGATTTTACATCTTCTGTAAAGGTAGTAAGAACAAGTTTTTATCTCTTATACCGGGGTGTGAATATCAAAAGTGTATCAATTACTTAGAAAATTCAAAACCTTGGTCCTAGAGGGAGAAGCTGGTCTATTCTTAGCTAGGGCCAGTTGGAAACAACTATGTAGAGAGAAGTTTTTAGCTACTGTCTCTGTCGCAAATACATAGTATATTATTTTACAACCAAAGATATTCAATTGTATGTATAGCAGACAACAACAAATTGCTTAGTCAACCACAGAATTTAATTTAGAATCTCATTTAAAATCATTGTTATCTTATTTTAACGAGAAGTTTAGCAAAAGAATTGTTCCCAAAAACGAACAAAACATATTTTAGCATTAAGTAAAACTATGTATTCATAAACTACTAAAGCGCAACACGTTGTATGTTTCGAAGTTCTATGAAAGCACAAAAAGCGGAGTACAATAACGAAGCAATTTCCTTTTCAACAAACATTTTTATTTTCCGTGTTTTCGCAAGCAATGCCATTAGCCACATTTCACAATCGTCAAAGTGATTTGGTTCACTTAAATTAGTATTGCACTGTCATTTGCATTACACTCAATTGAGAAATGTCAAACAATTGTAATGCTAATGCAAAATAATATCGGTGTATTGGTGCTCTCGCATTTCGCAAATATGCCATTTGCATTGTCTTTTCTGAGTAAGTAACTGTGATTCAGTTGTAATGACAGTGGTTGCGGCCACTCTGCAATGCAATCTAATGTTGATTGTAATGCTGATTTTGTCTTTGCATTATATTTATATTCTGTCCAACGTCAGTTATAAGTATATCTACTACTGTAATAAGTAGGGAAATTGCTTCTGTACATACTTATTTTTATGTAACTAGTTTACATAAACTTTTATTTAATGTGCATTTTAATATTATTGACAATTCTCAACTAACTGTAGATATTGTTATGAAGCATTTGAATTTGTTTCAGTACTGCAAATTGTATTTGTGCTTGACGATGCAGTATATAACTTAATAATGAGAAGCAGAAGATATGGACATAATCAGGACGAGCTGAGTCAATTTAGCTACGTTAGTCTGTTCGTCTCTCTACTCTCTACTACAAACAAAGTTCTCAATTTTGGAGTCAATGCGAATCATTCAAGAAGTGTCAAGCACCAAAACTCTTCGTAGTGTTGGTGTTTCCTGTCAAGGTTCTTGAACCTGGCACCTTAGGATGAACACGACAATTCTTAAGCACGAAAGATATAAAGCAACCGAAGGCATTGGAAACGCTGAGCAGATAATCTTGCTTAAATTCTCGAATATATTTGAAGGCTAAATGAAACAATTCACTTCTCTGAACTTTAACATAACGATATCAAAACAAGTGAGACAGTGTAAAAATGTTAGTTAAGTTGGGAGACTTAGCAATCAGGATAGGTTTATTGTTTCCATGACATAGGTCATGCCTGGATAAAATATATATTTGTTTGTACTAAAAACGTATGAATGAAACTCGAATTTTCTATGGCAAAAATAACCGATAACCTTGAAAAAACAAAATCTAAAAACTCAGTGAAGCTTTTGAGGCACTTTGAAGTTTCTTTTAATGTGATTTTTGTTATAGAATTCGCTATATTTTAAATGAAAATCATTAACACTAGAGTACACGCGCCTTTTTTTTTACACTAACGCACGCGTGGCCTACTATGGTAGACCATTTTAAAATAGCAATAAAAAATTGTTTCATTACATATTACTGAAACTAATGATTGAAAGCGTATTTATATTTATTTAAAAGAATAATTTAAGCTTTAATTTATCCAAAGAAAACAACATTTTAAAATTAAAGCCAATTTTGTTCTATAAGGTAAAAATACCAAAACTTGTACTTTTGAGACCAATGATTCAAATTTTTTTCTTACATTATTAAAGTTCATCAAAAACCTATTTTTGTGACACTTATTACACATCACAGCCGGTTAATTAGGACAAATCCATTTGTTGCACGTTTTGCACCACTTTTTTGATGATTGATTTCTTGCTGCTATGGTAGTCCCGAGACTTTTTCGCTAATCTTCAGAAATATGTGTACGAGCAGAAAGCTCTCACGGTAGGGACTTGACGACAAATTTAATGCATAGGGCTTTCCTGGAACTACTCCGCTCTAACATACAGAATTGTTAAGTTATCAACAAATATATACCAATGGTCTACTATAGTAGGCCGCGCGTGCACCCCAGTGTTAAAGCCACAGTTACACCGAATTCCTCTTTATCTTTAAAATTATGTGGTATGGCTTCTGCATTTCCCGAAATATCCGACACATCGAAACACCTTGGGGATTTATAGATAAGCGGCCTGTAAACCAAATTTCATTTAAAATTTGGCGGCATACCTTGCTACAACTTTAATACCATCAATTACTTTGTTGGCTTTTTATAATATTTGTACGCATTTTGAGCAAAAAACCTACCTTAAATATTTTACAGAATTTGTATTTTAAGTAGCTCACAGTCAACTCGTTGCTGCAATGAATTTCTGTGACAGCCAACAGTTCTTATCTGCATTTGATTGTCATGCGCCAATGTCCTGCCGTGACCGACTACGCTAGCTTTCTATTTTCCTTTGTCATACGCCTGCACACGTTTTATCCTCCCGCCGCCACATTTCTCAATGAGAGCCCGCATTACGCCATCTCTCTGCTCTTCATTCCAATCAACATTTGCATGCTTTCAAATACTACTTCGCTTAGAGACGTTTCCCCGTCCATCTTATTTAACTTTTATTCTTTACTTCTACTACTACTAGATATTTGTCAGTATTATTCATGGCTGTGGCTTTCATGGTCGTCATAAGTTTGTTGCTTCTTTTGTTATATCTTGGTACATATCTTTGTTGATTTATCCTGTTCGTGGTTTGATTGCGTTCATTGTTGATTTTCTTGTTTGCTTACAGTTAGTCATTGTCATATCATTTGTTCACATCGCAGTTGTTTGTTTCTGCTTTCTTATACACGCTTCTGGTTGTTCCTTATTTTTGGGCTGCCATTGTCCGTTGTCCCCCATGTTTCTTGTTCGCTAATTAGTCACATTTTGTGCTTGTGCTTGTTGTAGTTATTTCTACTTACTTATATATTTTCGCTTTTTGCTTAAAATGTCGGAAATCGGATTTGTTGGTGTGTTTTGTTTGTTGTTTTCTAATTCTCATTTTTCGTTTCCTGTTCGATTCACCGGGCTTTGCTGATAATTCCGCGCGCACCAATCAGCTTCAGCTTTGATTATAATTTTTGTTCTTGCAACTTATGCAAAAGTTGTATCCTTCAAAAACCACTAAAATAACCGCAGGACAAAAATGTTTGTTGTTTTTTTGCGTTTTACGTTGACTTTGTTGTCCTTCTGTTTATTTTTTTTAAGGAGGGGTGAGCACAGTTTTTTTTTGTACACGCTCACTGTTTTTTACGTAAAAAGACGAGCTTGTCGGTTTACTTAGTCATTTAAAACTAATTACCTGTGGCTGCAAGCGAAACTTTATTTTGGTTAATTATATCGAAATGAAATTCGTAAATTATCATGAATACTCGACATCTGGTTGTCTTTGTTGTTCTTAAGAGGGTACGCTGATTCTAAGAATCGTTCTCAAAGGAAAACTGCCATTTACAAGAATATTGGATGAGAGTAAGCTTGGTGTTAGAGGAGTGGGTTCTTAAATAGTTCCAGAGATGTACCAAAGAATTTAAACGACGTTTAGATCCCCGGGTTCACTGGTTACAGAATAGGCTTTATATAATTTTAAAAAAATTGGCAGTGCGACGCCCCCATATTTTTTATGTTGTTTGTCCTCTCCTGACATCCTAACTTTATCACCGATCTTTATGATAATTTCACAGTGGGCTTAGAGTGCCTCTGGGTACTACACTATATAAAGCTGGAATTCAGCAAAGCTACGAATTTATTTGATTCAAGAAAATCTTATTCACATTGACTTCAGATATTGATGAGCTATCTTTAGGAATGAAAAAAATAAACCAATGAGAAATCAGTTTCAGACAATGTGACCTTGGAGTTCATTACCTGTAGCTACTGCAATAACAGAGGTAAAACTTCTTTCACCTGCGCTCGCCAGGCTTTTCCGACCATTTTCCAAAAAAAATTTGCTACAATGTCACAGCGGAAATACAAGCGGAAGTAGTGGTTTTTTCAAACTAACTAAAATCGCAGCAAACGGGAAAGTCACATATCCATATTTATCTAGTTATAGAGGCATAAGAAACAGTGGTGCACACGGACCTTTAGCGAGGCACCTTTGATATATGGAACCGAGAAATGAAAAATATTTTTAATTTACTTTCCTGGGGCAAAAATTATATAGCAGACTGGTCACTTCCAGAACGGGAACTTATAAAGTGAAACATGTCACAGAGCAAGCCCGCAGGGTGAAGTACTAACGCCGTTGCTGTGAAACCTGTCACTAGACAATAGTGCCATAGGTAATTAGAAGAAGCGCCAGGAAAATTTGGTTATTATAAAGCGCGCACTAGTTCGACTCAGCGGCTCGTACTTTTGGGCTAGTCTTTACCTTCACATATTTCACGTCAGCTGCTCTAAAGAAGGAAACATATATGAAGTAAGGAGTGGGTTTGAAGAAAAGCATCGACTCCAGTGGGAGATACTATATTGAGGACTGCAGACCGTAGTATTAAGGGCGAAGTATATACTGGTAGTAACTAGGCTTCACGACTACATATGTTCTGGAAGAAACTAAAACCGTTTATATATCAAACTCCTTGATACTTCGGATTATCTATCTATATATGTATATAAAATAGGATGTATGTAAGTATGTATGTATGTATGTATGTTATAGACTCCGGAACTACAGCGCCGATTTTGTTCATATTTACAGGATAGCTCAGTAGGAGTCCGGAGAGTGTTTATGTAAAGTTTTATTCCGGGAAGTGGACCAGTGACCGAAATATTCCAAACTTTTTGTTTATACTACGATTTTCTTCAAATTTGGTACAAAGGTAGTCTTTTACTTTTGTTAAAATTTGCGGTAACTTTTTTACCGGGAAGTGGACCAGGGACCGAAATATTCCAAACTTTTTTATTAATTGTGCGATTTTCTTCAAATTTAGGACAGAGGTAGAGTTTTACTTTTGTTAAAATTTGAGGTTAACTTTTTTTGGGGAAGTGGACCAGGGACCGAAATATTCCAAACTTTTTTATTTATGGTGCGATTTTCTTCAAATTTGGTACAAAGGTAGTATTTTACTTTTGCTAAAATTTGGGGTAATTTTTTTCCGGGAAGTGGACCAGGGACAGAAATATTCCAAACTTTTTTATTGATAGTGCGATTTTTTCCCTAAATTTGGGCAGAACAACGTCTGCCGGGTCCTTCTAGTTTTAATATCAAATGTGTACAAAATTTTCGATGTCCCAAACAACCCGTTTCAGTTTCAAAACGTTGTCTAAAATAATAGCTAACCAGTAACAGCTGAGATGATACCACACTGCCTTCCACGCCGCCTTTGTGCACCACTGCTATACAGACTTATGACCTATTCGCACAAAAGTCGTTAACACACACCTACAACGAGCATAATGTGCAATAAATCAATTTGCAACAGCGTGTTGCACATAGCGTAAGCAATGAAATTATTTGCTCTGCAGCGTCATTCTTACGGTCGGATGGACTAACTGGCTTAAATCCAGCTGCATTTGGAACTCAATGAATAAATGAATGAATGACCATTGATGGTAGTGTAAAATCTAACAGTTACTTTGTATTAAAGTTCTAGTACGAACAGTAAACATACCTACATATATATTTCAGTAATTGCATGAGTATGAGTGCCAAGAGCCGCAGGATATTGCCATAAATGTTAGAAATTGTTACTTACCTGCTGTGTGCATTGTGTTGTGGTGTCCGGTAACCAGCTGAGCCAATGTGTTCGGTGTGAAATTTGGCATTCATCATAAGGTTTTTTTTTTTGGTAAATTTTTACTCTTAGCACAAATCAACACAAAAGCAACCTTCACAAAAGTATGCAGAAATTTCTGTAACGAGCTGGTTTAAGCCTACTCAAATGCCAACGTCAATTTGGAAAATTAGGCAAAAGTAATTGCAAGAAATTTCAGAAGGTATTTCCATTGCTGTTTGGCATTGTTGTTGCTGTTGACTTGAAATGGAAAATTGTTTAAAGCAGAGCTAAACTAGAGATTTGGAAAAGATCAGTAAAGGTAGACAAGCTGCAATTAGTGTTTAAATTGCTTGTAAAAATTAATGAGGTGAAGTAGGAATTTGCATGGATTTTTCATTTTACGGATTTAGATAGCATTGACTGATTTGTAGATAGAATGTGGGTTTATTTTGATATTCAGCTGAGTAGGTAAATCTTACAGAGTAGATACATGAGAAGGTCTTATAAAAATCAAGATAGTTAAAGACTAAGGGGGAAAAGTGTAATGAAGCAATGCCCGTCCATCATCTCGCTGATTTTTAGTAATTTTTACAAAATGGGTGTGGCAACGCTATATTGGCTGAATTAATTTTATATGAGTTCTGGCAAAATTTTGTACTGCCAAAAACAGTTTTTTGTATCGATTTCCTCTTAAAAATTCTCGATTATATTAGAAATTTTTTTAGCGAAAATAGAAGTATGGTTTGTATCTCATACGTCCCTATATGAAATTTCATGTCTCTGCCCTTAGTTCTTTCAAAGAGATTCAGCCCGAAAAGTTAAGTTTGTACAGGAGGTGCCACGGCTCCTGCTCCGACAACTCGAACTTTTTTCCTTGGGTATGATGTTGATTTCGTAAATCTATATAACAATTTGCATTCCCCCTTCATAAACACATTTTGAGATATTACGCCTGTAAATTATGTATATATGGGAGGTGGCCTTTAAGTTTTTTTATACCCAACGGTTTTATAATTTATTTATAATGGTGGTTTGTAACGGTACAAAACAATGGAGATAGATATAGGGTTTGATATATCGAATTATTTAAAATGAACAGAGGAAACTATTAAGGCACTTCTGTCCGTCCGTCGACTCTGGAGTGAAAATTTCAATAAAGTGATGATATTATTAACGATTTTGAATTTGGAAAAATGGTCCTGGCACGGTCACATATACCAATAGAAAAATTTACTCTTATTATATTAACCAGTTTTTCCCCGAACTTTATTATATGTACATAAATATTTAGTCTACGACTTTTCACAGACTATATGGACAGAAGTATGAAAACTAAATATAATAATAAATAGGTATATAATTCATAAGGACATGAGTTAACTAACTTGAATGTACCTCTCGACAGGGAAAAAAATTGTTGGCTCTTTGAGAGCTTATTAATATCAACACTGTCACGAAAACTGTAGCAATAATTTTCTCTTGGAGTAGTGAAATAAAAGCGGTAAGAGCAACCTTGGGTACCTCTGAAACACATTGAAAAAAATTTTTACAAGGTGACCAGGATAATCTAAAACGCCATTTCCTTGCCCCTTCACAAAAATCTTCTTTAGAATACAAAGCTTAAAAGAAGATTAAAAATTGAAAAGGAATTAATCAGGGACGGGGACTTTTATTCCTTTTAAAATAAAAGTCCGAAGAAAGAAGTTATTTCTGGACTTTTTATCTTATCCGGACAACTCGAACTTTTATTTTTTAAGGACAGAATAAAAGTCTGAGCCAAAATACCAACCCGCCAATCTAAATTTAATGAAATTCTTATAATATGAAAGAGTATTGACGGTTTTGACGATTTTGATTCGGACTTTAATTCTGTCCTTAAAAAATATAAGGACAAAGATAACGTTTATTGCTGGCGATAAAAAATGAAAGTCCGGGGTTTTAAGTTATTATCGGACTTTTTTGCTAATTAAGTGGATTTAGTGATATTTATATACATATGTATGTATGTGGGAAGAATTTGGTAACTACCCTGCAAAAAATCGTCTGGCTAATCTCTAAAGAGAGCTATCCGCTTACCGATTCCTATTGGCTATATTTGGCTAAGTAGCATGCTTTTAGGGGTGTAAGTAAATTTAAGTTTTTGTAGCATACTTATAGGAGTGAAAATACCGATTTGGATTAGTCCATTCGTACTCGTTTGGGTATAAACGGGTACAATTAGTCTCTCCATAGGACATGCTCAAACAAATGTAAACAATTCAGCACATACAAATTGATCAGAACAGGTATTAGTGGCATCCTACTTTGCGACTAGTCCCGGATTGAGCCTAGACTAATCGCGTTTCTTGCATTGTAATAAATAGCATATGTACATACATACATACATACATATAAGGGAAGTGGGTGTACTATTGTAAACAATTGCAAACTCAGAAAATATTTCATGTTTACCTAATTATGGCAGGATTTTCAAGCAATAAAGTATAAAGACAAACACAAAGGAATTAAGTACATACTAAATAGGTGATGTGTGAGTTCAGAAGAAGAGAACTAAAATTTTGCACAAGCTTAGGGTACAGTGGTGTAGTTAATCCGAACCAAGTTAGGCTACATTGCATGAGGAAAATTTTGTAAGACCAGCATTTGGGTTGGTGTAACAAGTACATACAAGGCTAATAAATGATACAAACATGTACATTTTTGTGGTATGTTAAGTTGGATATTTACATACGTATGTATGTATGTGTGTGGACACCGCTCGTTTGTGGGAAAATATTCAAACAAAAGGCGAAAGTAGGAAAATTAAATTTCATGAGACGCAAATCTACATCAATACCACAAAATTCTTTAGCAAGCGATCTGCCATACATAAAGCCTTGGGGTGGGAGCAGTATTTGAGTTGCGCGCAGGGCGGATGTGTTTGATAAGAATCACATACAGCACAGCACAAGCTTAAATCGCTTTGAAAATCCTATTGTTGGACAGCATCAACAACGATAAGCAGCCACTTGACATGGTGTCACAAACAATCAAATATCATCAACAAGATTTTACAGATTTCGTAAATTAACCAAAGCATTTTTTAAATTGTATATATTTGTTGCATACATATATTAGACGGTATGGAAAAAATGCAATTTCAAAAATGTTGATTGCGCAAAATCTTGGATCAAATAGCGTTAAGTTATCAAACCTATTCTAGTATTATATCTAGGCAAACCTTTTATTGCACTCGGCCTTCTGATGGCTTGTAGAAGCAGGTAGTTTGGATTTTGTCCACTTTGAATACTTACCAACTAATTTCAGAAACTGTTCATCATATCAGCTTTCGGGTTCTATTATTTTTTTCTAGTTCCGCATAAAAAAAAAATTACTTTATGCCGAGCATCCTAGGAAAACTACCTCAAACCAAGTGCTAGTTGTCCTTTTGGGTTGCTTTACTCGTCTGCAGGGCTTTCACTCATTCAATAAAAAATTGTTTCAAGCAAGTTGTTTGCGATCAAGGGAGATGATAAGTGTTCTATTACTTTTAATACAAATTATAAATCGACTCCCAACGGCTTATACTAATGCTTAGATATGTTTTCGGTCACTGTAAGGAACCTTATATCCATTATACCATTTCAGAAGCTTTGTTGAAGTACAAGTTCTTTAATGATTTTTTGTTTTTGTACCCCTAAAACGTCCCATAAAGATTTGGGTCTCGCCTGCCTGAACACCATTAATCTAGACCTCTAACCTGCTGCGTCTCAAGTTATTTCAAACATCCTTCCCAAACTACCTCACATGGGCGCTATATGACCCTGTTTTTCTGCTACAGTCTAATGTAAATGTGTGCAACCAAATAACCATTTAAACATTTACTAAATTTTCGTATCTTTAATCAAAAATGCGCATAACATAACCATTTTATTTAATTTAATTTTCCCAAAAATTTCCCTATGTACATATTTGTGTTTGCCCCTCACTCCACGTTTCGAACTTTGTGCTTCCTTTTTTTTTAACTGCGCCAACAAGCACAAATAAATTTAAATTAATTAAGTGGCAGGAAAGGAGTGAAAATTGCTTGTCATTTTTCGGTTTTCTTTGGGTGTAATTGAGTGTGTTTCTACTTTAAACTGAGTTCTGATTTAACAAACTTTTACCCGCTGAACTAATGGACAACAACAAGCAGCATGTGCCGTTAATTAAAATTTACTCGTTAATGCATCCATACATACATACATACATATGCACATAGTGTGTTCGTATGTGGGTGTCGCTACTCGGTATAGTATGCGCAAAAGTTTCCATATAGGGGTCAGAAGCCCGCATCTTTTGTTGGGATTTTAAAATGAGCGGCATTCAAATTTCTAGTGTTCTGTGTATTTGAGCTAATTGAGAATGACGATAGTTGGAAATTTGGGTTCTTGTGTGAAAATATTAACAACAATACTCTACAATTTTAATTGCTTAAATAAGTTTATCCTAAATTTTTCTAATTGGAATTTTCGAGTGCTGTTTCTACGAGTTTTCTATATAATTTTCGTTAAATAAAAGTAATTTTTTTTAACATTCTTTGTGAACATAAAATGGTTGCTCACTTTGATGCAATGTTTGTTAGAATGAGGAAAAATGAGTAGGCTCGCACTTTAAAAAAACTTTTATAAGCGAAAGCTTTTATTTTCACTGGGGTTTCTCTCCGCATTCTGCTCTCCTTCTTTCGCATAAGTTTCAATTAACGTTAACAGTTTACCTTTTAAAATTGGTTCACTTATTCGTAATTGGTGCCACCCCGATTTTCTGGAATTTTTGGAAATAATGTTGAAGTAAAATTTCAAAATGCCACCTGCATCTGGCAATGACTTATCTCATTTTATCAACGGCTACATGTAGATACAGCTGGGTATAAAATAATACTTTCTTACATAAAATAAAGCTGGCTGAGCTTTCCTGAGACTGGAACTAGATGTGTGTTCTAATTTTGAGGTTCATCTTATCATTACTCCAATGCCCATCCTATTTTCTTTCAATCTGTTCATGATTCCAAACAATACCAGAGGACCTGCATTTTAAGCGAGAGAGAGAGAGAGGTCTATACCAAAGATGACTTGATATGCAACTTTCTCTTGCTATCTCTTCAAAAGAGTAAATGATTTTTAATCGCTACTTGGCAACTCTGCAAATTTATCAAATATCTGACAAAAGCTACAGGTAAACACAAACAAACTTGCCAAAATATTGCCTCAAATTGATACTTTTTAGCGCTTTTATTAGGTTGAGTTGTTTGTGTCTGACTCCCTCAACTCTAGTGTGAGCCATTCGATGCGATTAGATTTTATTTTATCTTTTTTTTGGCCCTTCAAGAGCCGATACAATAATTCTATGAATTCATGAACGTAACTAAAAAAGAAGGACATTCTGTTCAAGGACCTATGGAAAATCCAGAAACACGTTTAATGGGAGCTTAAGTGATGTTAAGCTAGATTTCCAGGATAGAATTGGCTGCTCCGAGGTGTCTGAGGTTGTCTCAATTATCTTCCCTTCCTGAAACTAAATATATCACAAATAAACTCAGATGGTAACGCTACTTATAATTGTTTTTTTTTTTTTTTAAAGCGGAAAAATACCTGATATCCATAAGAACTTTTCTCATTTCATTTCAAAAAGTTCCTCAAAACTATCCTTGGAGAAATTTCTTAGAATATAGTACACTATCTATGTGCAAAATTTAATCGTCAACATATGTATATTGAGAACACACACACACACACACGTTTGAGCCGACCCTGTAAAAAACGTTGGAGTATCGGAGTACTCCAACACTTATCCTCATTCATACAAAAAGATGGTCCAATTTATAAGGCCATGTCCGGTGATTGGATCACCTAATCCATGTCGGAGCACCCTGTTGAATAGTCTATGGAGCACCTACGTGAGAGTACTTTGAAAATGATGCCAAAAGATTACTCTATAGAGTACTCTGCAGTAAAGCGAGAGAGGGAGTATGTGTTCTTTTTGAGGACCACCTACTCCCACTCTCGCTTTGCTGCTGAATACTCTATAGAGTAATCCAATTCTAGTATTTCGGTAGTACTCTCATATAGGTGGTCTATAGAGTATTCAAAAGCAAAGAAATGGAGTACTCCGAGTTGGATTAGGTGATCCAATTACCGGTCATCGCCAAGTTAATTGCACCACCTTTTTGATATGAATGAGGATAAGTGTTGGAGTACTCCGATACTTCCTAAGGAATACTATATGGAGTATAAAACGGAGTATTTCCGTTTTTTGCAGGGGAGTACTAAGTCGATCTCATACAGAACAATTTTGAAATGTGACAGTTGTTGGTAAAAATGTACTGAACAAATCACCAGGCGTTTTGACTGCGAAGAAATGCGTCAAACCGAAAAAGCAGCAACTCACGTTGCGGCATTGTTTGTTATTGGACGGCATGACTGACAATCCACAGAGCCTACGTTGACTGCAATGGGGATATTGAAATCCTACGCTCCGTTGGTACGCATGCACAGACTGAGCTATTGTCCTTGAATGTATTATCTGTTGTATTGATTTTGTTGTTGCTTTGCTGCGCAGCGAAACAATAAAACTCGTCAATTCGTTACAGCTGATCAGTCAGCGATCGCTCAGTTATTCATCCCTACCAGCAAATATTTGAACACATTTGGAATTCATCAACAGCTACGGGACAAATTACAGCTTCGGGTATGCGAGTATTCAACTTTCTGTTTTGTGTTTTCACTTTTCGTTTTCATTTATGTTTCTTTTATTTGAAATGTTTGATTTAAGACTTATGTTTAAAACAAAAAAAAAAATTTTACATTTCAGCTGCCAGGAGTATGTGCGCACAAAGGACAAATTGTTTAGAATTTTTGATTGATTTTATTGCTGGGCTATTTGTCGGCTGATCTTCCATTTGTGCAATGTGTTTTTGTTTTTGTACTTACAAACACATAACAACTATGCATTCTATACAAAAAAAAACTCTTCTGTGTTTTTTATTGTTTGCTGATCTCTATTTGTTTGTTTGCATTTGTGATCGCATCGATTGCGAACCCTCGAGCCAGCTGAGCGAATGTCAACAGCAAATAGGATTAAATTTATGCAGGAGAAAAGTATTGCCTGAATCGTAGGATTATAGCAATGCAAGCAGATTAGAATTATAAACCGAAAATGGTTTGAATTAGCGACAAACAAATTGAAAAACGTGCGATAGATAAATTTGAGAGATAATCACTTGATATACTTGAATAATAAAGGTAGACTGGAGACGGTGAAAGAGATAACAACACATCGGTTTTAGTTTGAATGCAAAAACAATTCCATTGTTGTTGTAAAGCATTAAAGTCATTCTATTCAATAGGAAGTTACTGCATTATGGACTTTCCATTAACTCATTAATTCCCATTGGCATCTTAAGGTGCCAGCGGAGGTGTTGCTCTAATTTGCGCTTTTAGAGCGAGAAGAAAGAGAAATACGATTATTAAAAACAGTAAAATATTTAGAAGAAGAATGCTATGTTCCGTTTTGACTAAATTGGAATTTATTTGTGCAAGTCGGTACATGATTAGTAATATTGAATTTCGTGCATATTCTAAAAACGTGTTTTTGTGAAAGTTGCTGAAGAAAATGTGAGTTTTTATTAAACTTTTAATATATTTAAAGTGAAAAATTGTGGTTTCGTTTAGAAAAATAACGTATTTGTGCGTAATTAGATAGGCATATAAAAGTAATTTATAAATATTAGTAGCTATAGGTAGTTTTGTGTTACTGGCATCTTTAGTTGCCAATGGGCACTAGCATGGTTATTGTACTTTTTTATTAATTTGTTCGATATATTATAACATGTAAATGTGATTTATACATCGAACAGGAGTGGACTAACATTAGATGAAATAATTAATGAGCTGGAAAATGACGACGAAAATCAACTCCAAGGATAAATATATCTTCTTCCGCCTATTGAGTCGGCAGACCAGGACACAGATGTCGATTCCGACCAATCAGATGCAGAAGTGGAAGGAAATGTTGGGCATCTGCCCCGTAGACTTTTAAATTATGCTGCTGAAACTGTCGAGGAAGAAAATAATGTGATCGAAAACATTGAAGATGAACAGCCTCGTCGAAAGAGGCAAAAACTTGATCCCGTCAAGTGGTCGAAAGATAGACCAAACTTTGCCTTGCCTTCTTTCCAAATGAGTCCAGAACCCAATGAGGAGGAAATAAGAGAGAAAGTAAAAAAACCTATAGACGCATTTTTTCTCATATTTTCAGAAGACTTGATAAACAAAATAACGATGGAAACGAATTTGTATGCAAATCAGAAAGGAAATCATTCCTTTTCAATTGACACAGATCAGTTCAGGACATTTATTGGAATCCTTTTATTTAGTGGTTACCATGTTTTGCCACAACGTCGCATGTACTGGAAAAGTGACGACGATTGTGTTTGCCCCATAGTCACAAATTCAATGGTACGAAACACTTTCGTAAATATTTTAAGATACCTACATTTTGCTGATAATGCACAAATAGATATGGACGACAGAATGTATAAAGTACGTCCAATTTTTGATGCGCTTAACGAAAATTTCAAAAATTTGTCTCACAGTGGATTGCTAGTGTCGATGAAAGTATGATTCCGTATTATGGAAAACACAGAGCCAAGCAGTTTATCCGTTATAAACCAATCCGATTTGGGTTCAAACTGTGGTGCATCGCTGATCATAATGGATATCTACTTCACGCGGAGCCCTATTGTGGATCAAGTACAAAAATTGCTTCCCTTGGATTTGGACAAGGTGGAGATGTTGTACTTGAGCTGGCTTCGAAATGCAGTCTACCCGTTGGGACACAGCTATTCTTCGCTAATCTTTTCACAAGTGTTTCCTTGCTAGAAGAATTTCTAAAGGTCAAAATTGGTGGAACGGGAACGTTGCGTGAAAATAGGGTTTCTAAAAGTATGAATATAACGAACAAAAAAGAGTTTGCTAAAAAACCGCGAGGCATATATGAAGTCACAGCGACGAAAACTTTGCTTGGCGTTAGATGGATGGATAATGCAGTAGTTACTGTTCTTACTAATTGTATACCACTAGAACCAATTTGGAAAATTGGCCGCTACTCTCGCGAGCATAAAAGCCGAATCGACGTCGATATTCCTTTTCCTATCAAACAATCCAACAAATTTATGTGCGGCGTGGACTTGTGTGATCAATTTTTGTCAACTTATCGTACTTCAATCCGAACGAAGAAGTGGTGGTGGCCATTTTTTGCCTGGGCTATCGATATAAGCTGTGTGCAAGGTTGGCTGCTCTATCGCAAGCTGGGAAATAATATATCTCTTCTCGAGTTCAGACGACAGTGGGCTATGTTTTTGATGAGATCTTATGGAAAACCCCGTTTAAGACCTGGCCCCATGTCATCTAGTCAAAAAGATTTGGTAGATAGTCTTAGATTTGACAAAAAAGATCACATTGGGGTCAAGGGCGAATCAAAATACCACCGTTGCAAAAAATGTGGGGTTCGGACTCCATTTTTGTGCAAAAAATTTAATGTTTATCTTCATCCAGTAAGTTGTTTCGAACAATATTATAGTACATAAAAGTTTTTTATGTAATTTGCATAACTTATCCATTATAAAATAAAAAGTATACATGAAATATCAGAAATTAACAAATTTTTATTCGTATAGTATTTGCAAGCGTAAGTGCCCACTGGCAACTAAAGTTGCCACCCAAAAACACCCACTTGGCAATATTTTTTTTTAAAGTCCCAAAACAAAGTACATAGGTTTCTATACTGTTAGAGATTATGTGTTTGAATTTTTGTGTCAAAATCCGAAAGAAAAAGTTATGGGAACTAATGAGTTAAATATCTGCTGTAGCTCTTTCGAAGCAGGTTTCGTATCTTCACCGGGAGTTAATAAAAATATCATTCACACTTGGTAAATATCACTAAAACCTAATTTGTGCACCAGCTCCTGGAGCTGGACGCTCTACGAAAATAAATAGAGGAGGTTTTACTTGGCGTAAAAAAGAAAACAAAAAGGCTGAATAAGATAAGCTTTAGAGAGGGCGAGGTTTGGCTCAGGTTCTGACGACCGGGGGTGCGGGCCACCTGTGACACCTTATTTATTGGTGGCGAGCAATCTTGGTTATAAAAAACCACCCTTTGGCTTAACACAACACAAACAATATCTACGAAATATTTCATAAGCTGATTGCGAATTACAATAGCATGCATGCAAATGAAATTAATGAAAGAAATAACCGTAGCTTATGTCGCTTAACCACCACAGCAAATGCATAGAAATCCAAGGCTAATTTAGTCTCCAAAAAGATGCTGCTTCAGACCGGGTAGACAATTGCGAGTAAAATCCTCTCTCGACGAACGAAATAACACAATCATGAAAGCTGACAAAATCTGCCATATCTTCCATATGTCATCAGTTGGAAGTGTGAATCCCACAAAACCGTGAAATTTGCGTGCAAAATGGGTGTCAAATGCAAGGGCAAGGTCACAGCTTTTAGTTGCACTCTTCCAAATTTCGATTTATTTATCGATAAATTAGTTATCGGTGACAATGGTGTTTCCATAAAAGCTTGAAGAAAGGGCAAGACCACAGCTTTCATTTCAACATTTCGATATATTTATCGATAAATTAGTTATCGGTGTCAATGGTGTTTCCATAAAACCTTGAAGTATGCATGCATTTTTGTTTGCAGGGAAAGGGCAAGACCACAGCTTTCATTTCAACATTTCGATATATTTATCGATAAGTAAGTAATCGGTGAAACTGTTAATAAATGAGCTATCGGTGACAATGTTGACCATAAATTCACCACAGAGTGTAATATGTTCCATGTTTAATATGATAGTTGGCAAGGGAAAATTTAATGCATGGTTTTAAATTAAAATTTGTAAAAAGGGAAGGAACTCTCAAGGCACTGGACCTTTACTTGCTGTTAGGATTACCTGATGATGAAAAAGAAGCAAACAAATTATAAACTTTTTAAAATTTAAATTTTTTTGTCTTAAACTCACTGACCAGTCAAATTCACATATCTTCACATATTGAGGCAACTTCCGCTAATGAAGTGTTCAGAATCAAAATGCGAGTTGTCAACTTCATTACGCAGGCGCTCAAGTTTTTCAATTTGCATTGTTTCAACTAGCAGTTATTAGCTTCACGGTTGAGCTGACAGTCATTGTGCTAAATAAAGTGCAACAACAATGGGTTAACAATAGAATGTTGTTAGTTAAATCCTCGATTTAACAAAAAGCTATCAATGTCTAAACTCATTATAGAAACTATTATATTTGTGTCATTTTGTAGTTGTCACTAAACTCAGCCAAACACTTGGCTGCAATAATTCACAAGAAGCGGCCTGATTAACAATGGCAACACAATAAAATATTGTAAGCGAATAATAAATAAAAGTAAAGCCATTCAAGAATAAGGAGACGAGAATGAGCAACAGAAATACATAATAGACAAACATAAATATGGGTAGTTTAGTGCAGCATTAATTAGAGTTGCGCAGTTATCGGATAGCGTATAGTGACAGCACTTTTGAAAATAGCAACTCATGGTCGACTAGTCATCAATTCAGTTAATGGTATCAAAATATTGTAAAGCAATTACTGAGAATGGCACGTACACGGAAACATCTCTGTATGGACGTAAATGCACCCATTTGGATTATCGAGAAGATCGTAGGTTCTATGTGGAACAGATTTTTAGGTGAAGATTACCCCCTTCGACCCTTAGGAAGAAGAGAAAGAGGTCAGGATAGATGAGATCAGACGTGTTAAATCTGGATTAAAATTAAAAATCAGTTACTAACTGCTCTATTAATTTAATTGATTAATTATGATGATCGAATATTTCCTAGGATTAATCACATTAATCAAAATTTCAATTTGATAAAAGTTTTTGATTAGTAGCGATTAACGAGGATAAATAACAAATTATAAATATTTCAATATTAAACAAAATTAAAAAATTTTACAATTTTGTATATTTTTTATAAATTCATCAAAAAAAAAAGTTATATATTCCCAGACAACGATAGGAGTCATACATGGGTCAGAATGGAGTTCTAAATGGGAGCGGTTATGCTTTTCATGAGCTCGGTTATGAGTCCGAAATGAGGGTATTTCCCTTCTTGCGATGGTCGTCGGATATGAGCCTAATTCCATATATCACATAAGCTTGAATAATAGTCATATACTACAAATTTTTTTCTCATAAACGGCACTTATTCAAATTGTTATTAATCCTCGTTAATCGCAATTAATCAAGAGTTTTAATCAAATTGAAATTTTGAATAACTTGATTAATCCTAGGATTAAATTTGAAAACGAAATAAATCCTCATTAATCGAACACAAAATTTAATCCTAATCTAATAATTATTGTAAAAATTTTCATATATAATCAATTATAAGAAAAATAACAAAAAATTGAATTTAATTATCAATGATTAAGATTAATAAACATTATCTAACAGGTCTGCGTGAGATACATGATATACGTAGATTAAAAATCAAGTTGCCTTTGGGCATTTTAGTCGCCTTTAACGACAGTTATACCTACCTTGAGCATATTTGAATACCTACCCTGCAGGGTCTAGGGTAGTCTCTGGCAGCTGTGACAATTTATGATTGAGCTTGTGCATGTTGCCTTATCTACCTGATAGTTTTGCCGCGAAATGTATGAAAATAATCAAAATAAAAATAAATTGTAGGAGTAAAGTATGAAGGGGTTCAAATGCCAAGAAATTATGTTTATTGCTAAATATGTGCATGTGCTGCATTTGTTGTTGTTGTTGTTTTAGCTTGCTGTTATCGCCTCAGTGTTGTTGCACTCTAACTTAATGCATTGTTGCACGCTGCTATGTGCGCCCAGGAATTTCCTCTTTGCAACCACATGTCAATCACGAACTTTGCGGTTTATTGTTATTGTGCTGAGATGTTGCTGACAACAATAGCAACAACAACAAGCAAAAGTAACAACAATCATCTGCTGACAACAACAACATATTAATGTAATGTTACTGCAAGTTGTTGCTACCACAAAATAGCTACTGTTTAGTTAGCTCTTCACATTAACAGCCATTGATGCTTGCCACAAAGCGTGGAACGTAGTATTTAAGTAGCAACAAGCAGACGTTTGTAGAGGTATGAACTGATTATCTCGTGATTTATTTGACTTACTACCAAATTTAGGGATTTAATGTGTAAAACTAACAAGCTCTTGCTCGCCAAATCGACAAAAGCTTGCTGCCATTGCCATTGCCAGTCCATGCCATCAAATAATATCAAATTGCTGTTGCAACACGCAACAACAACAAATATAGCCACAACTTCAATAGCAGTAACACGAACAATTCTACAATAAACATGAGTAAAGGAATCAACAACAACAATGGGCATATTGAGCAATGGACTACAATTGCAGCTGTTGCAGGTTAAATTCTATAGAAATTCTCAGGTTACAGTGTATTATTTTCCCATTTATGTACACAGAAATATCTGGAATAGAATAATTTCGAAATTGAAATTGAACAAGTAATGAAGTATTGCAGAGTTTTGTGTTCTAGTTTTGAAAAATATTTTAACAATTATTTTTTTTAAGACATGCACTTTGACATGCACTTTGAATTGTTTGTATATCAGTTTTGTAAATTTTATATTTAACTTGCAGGGTCCCCAGCGTTGATCGCGATGTAAGTACATAAGTGATTCATAAATTCCTGCTACCCTCAGTTGCGAAAACAGTTTACAGGGTGGGAAGGTTCAAAACAATTTATTTTTCCACTTTATATCCCGTTTATGTCTAAGGCAACCAACTAAACTAAAGTCATTTTTAAAAAGTCGAACTTCGACATTTTGTAAGTTTTGCGAGCTCAAGACCACTTAACAATAATTCGTAGTGAATTGTTGTTGTCAGTTTTTTTTTTTTTCCTTTTTTCATCATTTAAGAGTCATATACATTTTGTATTACGACCCATTTTTTATTAAATTTTGACTAAGAGTTTCTTATAAAAATCTTTGAAATAAAACACTGTACTTCAACTTAGTAAATTTTTCAAATATCCGACATGATTTTCGAGCTGAGAATCGACACATCGTGCTTCCTCGTTGACACTATTTTCTTTACCATTTTTCCAAATCTTACTAGGTTGCAGTTAAAATGCGAATGAGTCTACGAAAAGGACAGTCTTGACGTAGAGCGTGGTGTGTCGATTTTTACTGGTTACAAAAGTGACACATCCACAACCAGAACTATCCCTAAACTTTTCGAAATGCATTCGGTTAAGGAATCGTCCACTTAGGAACCGGTTAATAACTGGTTAGATTGCACTGGGCGTCAATTGCCACAACCAAGGACATCGCCATGTTCAAGTGGAAAGTTGAAATCTTTTCTTGGTTATTGAGAACTAAATAGTAGCGTTGTATCGTCTAATGATTTAGCTCTGTAATAACTCTGAGCTAATCGAATTTTCTGCAGGGTAAAACATTTTCACTTATTGTATTAGTTCTGTTTGAAAGAAGCTCGACGATTACGGTCTTGTTTATGACTTTCGTCAACTTCAGTTTAGGTTTGTTTGTTAATTCGTTCTTCTTGTATTCTCGACTTATTTTGTACAATTACTTTACAGTACTCTCAAGGGAATTGATCTCTCTTGTCACTTTAATTAGGTGCAATAGGGACAAATTTATATGAACGGTAAAACTATTTCAACTATCCGTTAGAGCACATACATAAATTAAGAAGACGAATGAATATCACTGAAAGTGTCCATGGTCGGAACAGGAAAGTTTTTATAGAGATATTCGATAACAATTCCATAGTCACGGGAAATGTGAAAGTTATCGGAAAAGTTTCTTGACAACTCCCACTCAAACTTTCAATCTGATTATGTTTAAAAGGGTTCAAGGTAGGCACTTGAATATTGGTATGAAACATTTTTGTATAATAACAAAACATGGTGGGACGAAATGCGATCAATACCAAAAATAATAGCTTATTTTCAATCAAAATGAAGACTGGTGTAATCCAGAATTTTTTTAATGAACTACATAACAAAATCTATTGAGAACGAAGTTTTCCGGGTCACGTAGTATCTATAGATATTATACATTTAAAAAAAAAAAAATATTTTACATGTTGATTATATTTTCCACCATTAATCAATTCTTTTGAGATGCATAAGCACTTATTTTATTCCAGCAGATGAGGAGCATTTTTTGATAATCCCCATAGATATAAAACCCACAAGGAATACTTCATACATGATAATTAAGATAATGAAGAGAAAAATTTATCATTGCGATGGAGTTTGAATTAAATCTAATTGCGCATTTACAAACTGATGGGCCAAAATACAAAAACACTCATATAATAAATAAGGGTGAAAAACGAAACGCTTGGCCTATACCACTACCAGAGCAGTGAGTGGGAACTTAATTTCAAAATGAGCTAAGTAAATGTTTAAAGGCAAAAATGCGAGATGTTTACAGTTGTATGTAATTCATAAATATGCCGCAAGCAATTTGAGAATAATAGCATTGTATTTGTAGAATAGAGACATGTGCTGTGGGCTGTCTTAAAACTGGTAGGCGTTGCGGTGAGAACATAGCAAATAGTGAAAGTTAATAGAAGTATATCAGCTTCAATGAAGTAAAACAGTATTTATTTGTGAACCTAAGAAGCAAGAGATAGAGCACAAAGTTGCTGACGGAAGATAGAGTGGAAGTATACTTCTCTATATGAGGATTTGCCTTTCGAATGTAAAGTATAGTTTATTAGCTTTTTCCCTAAAAAAATCGGCGACTTAGCAATGGCGTTGAACCTTTCAAGGCATCTCAATTTACTTGTCTGTTCTCTGAAAACAGATTTGAAATTACCAGAAAATTTGATTGGAATTAACACTTAAGGCCGTTTCTATCATATAGGTTTTACACCGGAAGACAGTTCGTAAGAAATCGTTCAGTGAGCAATATTGAAAACGGCCTTTTGAATATTCTATTTTAATTTTGTCTTCCTTTGCTAAGCTTGCATCTTCAATTCCGGTTCAGCTTTCGGTACCAATATATGTAGGTTTCTATATAACTTCCAAATTGAGTTCTAGTTTAGTTTTGAGTCTGGGTTTCGATCCTATGGCCCGTCCAAACATCAGTTTGATTATATTTTTATTTGCTGCTACAATTTTGTATTCTGTTTCGCTTTCGTTCTTAGCGCCGTCTTCGGTTCCACTTGATTAAGATACCTTTTGGTTTCCCTTTGGGTTCGTTTCTAGGGCTAATGACGATATTGTTTTCAGTCCACGTTTCTCTTAGGTGTCAGAACTGTGTCCTTTGAATTCTAGATAAGCTCGACATAAACCTGTACTTTCCATTTCAGTCTTGCATTTATAGCTAGGTAAGGTTTCTTTCATCTTCCGCTTTTATCAGCAAGTCGAAATGTATGTGCCGTAATTTTTTCTACACACATGCTGCAAGATACGTACATACATATGTTCATTTAAGCTTTAAAATTATAAAACAAGGATTCTCGCAAACCTCGTATTGATAAATATACTTCTTATGACTTCACTTTGACCAAAGATTTGACATGGCTGCTGAAGAAGCCATCAAAGTTACACAACAAAAAAAGCACACATGTCCTTGTCATGGAGTCAGCCAATGGAGTACACTCATCATACGTACTTATTTTCAAATCCACAAAAAAAAGGCTGCTTGAGTCATAACCCGGGCATCTAAAAAAAAATACCCACCAAAAAATCGCTATCGGTTTCAGGCATCTAATGAATAAGAAGACAGGAAATCGAAGTTCGCCTGGAACCGAAGAGCAGCATATACAGAGCTGTGAAAAGTATGCACTAGTAAATTTTTGTGGAATTATCACCTGTACATGGAAGAGATCTGAACAACAAGCGATGAACAACTTGGAACAATATAAATTAAATAATCATGGAAAAACTAGGCATGCTCTGGATGGAAATAAAATGGGAAATTCGGAAACATATGCTTTCCAAGCCAGTGCCCTGGCAGACCTAGGCTAAGCATAGATTTTCCTGGACTATTTTCAAATTGAGTTCTTGGGGGTTAACGAAGAGGTAGCCAGAAATGTTGAGGGCAGAGAGTGCAACTTTGTAAACTTAGAGAAGTCTATTTTCCAATGCCGGGTCTAGTAGAATCTATAAGCATTAAAACATTTCCTTACTGTCATCTAATAGCTTACACGATTTATTGTGGTTGCACAGTATATTATAAATACGAGTATGTGAATACATATATATGATATAGTCGAGTCATGTGTACATTAGTTGAGACGTGCCACACATTTGTATGCGAAACAGCATCGCCAGCACATATGACAAATTCTTTATTATTATCCTGTTTGTTGTGCGCACGTATTTGCACAATTCGTATTTGAATTTCGAGTAGCACCAGAATGATAAAGAGAATATTTGCAGCAAGTGTTTGGTGAATTTGAATACGCACGCATGAGGCCACCCTCAACGAATATGTTGCGACTTTTTAATTTTAACAGGGAATAAAAGTTAAAAAAAAAAAAAAATATGAAAGAGTAAATATAATAGAAGACCATAAAATGTTGATTGTTACAAACGAATTTCCAAAAAAAAAAAACACAAGAAACGAAATTTAAAAGGAAAATTGGATTACACGCTTTTCTGCTATTTTCAGTCAAATTAACTACGCACAGAAATTTGAGCTTTTTTGGGACTCAAGTACGTGCTACATGCAACACAAATTTGTTTACCCACACATGTTAGCATTTTTAAAGCTGCAATAGTATTTTTAAAAGCATCTTTTTGGGAATAAGGCAAACATTGGAAGAAAAATTGAATATTTGCAACCAATAGAAAATGCTCTCTTCACTCCGCCATCGTTCCTCTGAAACTCGTGATTGTTTAATCAGTTGTAATTATTGTCTGTTCTAATTACTGAATCAAAATTTTTGTTGTTTTTTACGGTCTGTTCATTTTACATATTACATAATAATTCTTAGTCAATTATTATTATTTTTAATCTTAAATTCGACCTAAAATCCTAGAAGCCACCAGATTCAAGTGAAGGGGCAAGTAACATTAAAAAACGTCGCCTTTCGGCAATCCCTTACCAAATATTCTTCTAACTCTATGAATATGTGAAGAAGATCATCACACCATTGCCCGTGGTTAACAGCTTACTGTCAAAAATTATAGTTAACTCTGGCTGACAGTACAAGCATACTGCTCAAATGAAAGAGAGCATTCACAGCTGGGTCTCAAGAGTCGGGACGTCCACACATTGGGGGCAGAGAGCAGCAGTCTTGGAAAACGATCAAACATCATCTAAGCGGTTCACGACGCATTAATTCTGTTACGCTGAATGTGTATACCGTTCATAAGATGGCATAAATTGTCTTTGATATATACTTTTACGAATGGACACATATTGTACCAGATGTCACTTATCCCCTGTAAACCATATCTAAGTACGAGTATACATATGTCCAAGCACCCGAAGCTCTATTACGCACTTACTTTTCACTTTACATTCAAGTAAGCTGCTCATTTTTAAACGTATGCATTAGGAATGCAAAAACAGCGTCAAGTTTACAATCTGAATGGGGTTCAAGTGTCCATTGAACCTTAACATAAGCTCTCTACATTTATTTTTTACAACAACATACTCGACTGCACGTTATGGTATTGTTTGCCAACCCTGCGGTTTGTTTGAATTTTTGGCATAAATATACCTTTAGGCTAGTCAACCCACCCTCACACACTCGACATACATACCTACATAGGAGTACATATGTATGTGCATACATACTTCTCGTACCTTTTTCATCTTCTAAACACCTTCATCTACTGTAAATGCTGTAGTGAGCTTAGCATTGATGCACCCGCATCTCTTTGCTCTGATGTTTGATGTGTTTCCGCCCTGTGGCGCAAATTTTACTAAAATGCCTATAAGTATTTGAAATTACTACGTGATTAGCATGAAAGATTTTAGCTTAAGGCCAAAGCAAGCAATCAGCCAACCAAACTTGGACAACAAAGTTCATGGATTATTTTGAAGATTTGCAGCGTTGTTGGTGGTAAAAATGTTGTTACCCTTGCTGTCATCTAGTTCCATAGACGTTGCAGTTGTGTGGTGAAGTTGTTGCTACGAATTGTTGGTGGCTTATTGTGCGATTAGTTAGGTAAATAATTTAATTAAATTGATGAAAGAGGAAATAATATTACTATAAGGAATTTAAATTCCTTTTTGTGGTTCTGCATGAGTAATGACGCTCTTAATCCCAAGCGATATGCTTAATGCAATAAATATTTCAACGATGTTTAATTGTCATTTGTACATACATATGTTAAGATTTCTATTGTAAGGAGCATGCAGGAGACAACTTTTTTGTAAGATGATCTATTTTGTTTCGATTTAAAAAAATTCGATTAAAGTTTTTATGTTGTGTTTTATTGAGAATTCAACCCTATGACAGTGTCCTGCAAAAACAGTGGCCACAAAACGAGAATGTATAAGTTTTAAGGGAAAAACTGACTAGGATGGATGCTGTTGATGTTTTTGTTAGTGATGGATGTCATATAAAGAAGCTAACTGTACCCTATTCTGCCTTATCGGGTAGTGTCGGACAGATTTACTTTCACCACCAAAAATTAGCTACATTATCCCAAAGAGTAGTTGTGTTACAAGATCCGTCGAAAATTGTTCACTAATTCCATTACAAGTAAATATTTGTTTTGTCCTCAAAGTCAACATAATTTTGGAAAGGTGATATTGGCTGTAATCAAATCTTAGAGCTAAACTGCCTTCAACTTGTTAATGTAGTGTATGACTTTGTAATGCGGATGCTCCAATCTGGGTATTATGCCACTCATACAACACAAAGAGCAATTACGGAATTCACTATACCGTACCCATATTGGACTCCATAAAAATAAAATGAGATAAAATTTGCTGCCCACGAATTGATAATAGCAGGCCTTGTGCTTGATGCTCTATACTCTTCGCTCAACCACTTCTAAAAAGCCGATTGTGTATGTACATACATGTCAAGATCCGAGCATAGTTCGACTATTCGGTGCTTGCCCAAATGACACTAGAACGATTTTTTTTTGGCACCGACGAGATAACAGTAGTATACCTAAAAGTGTCATTCTCACGCCTTTGGAATCTCACTTAAAATGCAGGGTCGGTGAAAAGATCGTTGCTAAGATTGATGACGTAGAAATTGCTTATCGGGGTAAGTATTCACTCACATTGCACGTCTTAATGCATGAGGTATCCAGGAATCATAGAATTGCCTACGAACTGTGGTTTCTGTTCAACTCAAAACATGTGCAACTTCAACTTGAGAAAACATAAATTGATATTCTGAAAATAAATGTTTATAATGAAAATATTTAAATTGATAACGCGTAGTAATGAGAAAGACGAACTTGATAGCAAGAACATTAACAAATTATTTTAATTATGAATTTATATTTTCTCACTAGATGGACCCGACGGCGCCTAATTTCACCACTACCCTCAGCGACATCTACAACCCAGTAGATAAAGTCTCTGATTCACAATGGTGGTGCAGTAAAATTGATTATTTTGTGCATTCACAATGGTTTATTTAAACAAATTAATTTTTATAAAATACGCTTAAACAAAACCACTGCTGTAATTAATATATAGTTTCGCATATAGAGGTAACCCACACCTTTAAAACGATACCTTATTTATTAATATTGGTTCGAAATGAGAGCAGAAAATTAGGAGCAAGGACAAAAAGACCTTACAGAAATAACATATATGTATGATTATCAGTTCCTGTTTTCTCAATATGAATTTACATCGTTCAGAAAAAAGTGCCATTCTATTCTGGTGGTGCTTTAGTGAACTAAAAACTATTTATATAACAACCACAAACCTGTAACATTCAAAGTACTCAAATTTTTATTACTCAATTTATATCCCACTTGAGCTTGTAAATCATTTTAATAAACCCAATTTTATAAATCCGAAAACTTTGCTGATATTTCAATTGTTGGCATTATGCTCGTAGATGCAGCCATACAAACCATGTGCGACGCAACATTTACTTTGGTCTGTGCACAATGTAGGCAACCAAGTATGCCAATATGAGTAGCGGGTTTAACAATGTCAATGAAAGCGGCTTAAAGTAGCTAGGAAATTTTTCAAGAAAATATGAAAAAATTTAATTTGTGTATATAGTTCATAGAATTTTTGATGAAATAACTAAAGAGTGCAAAATTGTCGAAGGAGCAGGAGAGCAGGCACTTGCTGCAGTTTGGTTTACATGCTTATAAGCACACATACAGAGGTGAATTGTATGTATGTACATTAGGGTGGATCGACTAAAAAAGTGTTTCCTGTCCACCCCTAGGGTTAAAAATATTTTGAAGGTGATCGCAAAAAAAAATTTTTTCTTATCTTAGTTACTGTGAAAGAAAAAGTTTCACAGAATTTAAAGGCCTATTCGACAGACTAAAAAAAATTGGATGATGTTAAACGTGATACCGACAGTCCCTACTAGAATTTGAACACGGAGTTAAAAATGATTAAGGTAAGAATCGTGGCGGCTTCCAAGCCATGAACAACGGTATACAGCTCATTAACATCGGACTGAAAATGGCGACGTAGTGTTGAAAAAAGTAAATAGACCATCGGGGGGAGCATGGCAAAAAAAAAAAAATTTGGATCGCCTTTAAAATATCTTTAATCCTAGGGAAAACTTTTTTTTGGATGGGGACCGATCCGCACTAATGCACATTAGGGTGATTCATTTCCAAAAGGTTTACTATGAATTTCATGAACATGAAAAGCTATGCCGTCAATGCATCCAAGTAAGCATGTGAGCTCTTACACACACATTGTTGGTATTTTGTATGGACGCATAGAAAGGGTTTCCATGTCGCATATAAAATGCAAACATTTTTCATCGAATCAAGAAAATTGTTCAAGAAAATAAAACGAAAACAAAACGAGCAAGGCAACTAAGCTTCTTGGCTAAATTTCATATTGTGTAAGTAGCAGCTGAGCTGTAGTACGCTCTTTCAGTATTTCAATACAAATATTGCTCAAATCTTGTCCCTTAAGTAGATTCTTGGCAGAAAACTTGTTTACTTAACTGCATTTTATTGTTGTCGTAGTGAACAACTGCAGCGTTGTTATTAGCTTTTACAGCAAAAAGCAGCAGTGCAAGGACTTTGGAGCACGAAAAACAAAAATAATCAGGAAAATATTAGTTTAAAGCATTTTACGTCTTAAATTCCAAAAGAGATGATTTACAACAACTAGAATTATGAACCATTGCAGTATGCGGAAATGTTTGAATGGAGCTTATTAGGACGGTTTTAGACCTCACAGCCAGATAAGCAAATTTTGGAGAATACGTACGTCTCAAATTAAGCTCTGCATTCCTTGGACTAGCTTAAAAGGTAGACGGAAAGTTATATATGTAGTAACGAATAAGCCCATAAGTAATAGCTGATATCGGCGGGAGGCATCCATATTACTCTTAATAGCTACTTGTTTGACACCTTTCGCATCCACAGCTCCAGCGGGATGTCTACTCTCTAGACAACTCTGTTTCAGACTTAGAAAATGCGCTTTTGACAGCACGAGAAGGGAAGGCATGCGGACTGGAAGCACTGGAAACCTGAACACCAAGGCGAAAAAAACAGAACAGTGGAATGCTTGGGGAGGTTAACAACCGACGTGCTCTCTGGACGCAGGTTATTTTAAAGTTCTTATAAAGAATAATGGAGGATCTGAAATTCTTGTATGGCATTGCAGACGAAGGCAATTGCTGTACACAACTTTTTTAGTTTATCAGTGAAAAAATAGGCCTGGCTATCAACATATGAAGGGCGCCGAGGACTCCAAAATGCTTAGGGAACTTTTTTTGGTACCATAGTTTGATTTGGGTTATAGCATTCCCTATAGTGCATTAAGTTTAATTAAACAGCCCGAAGACCATTGTCAGAGTCGAACATAAAAAATTCAAATATCGCAGTACCTATATGTATACTTTGGCTTGACAAAACATAAACTATATCTTCGAAATTTTTCATAAGCTGATTGCGAATTATAATAGAACGCAATGCAAATGAAATAAACGAAAGAAATAACCGTAGCTTATGTCGCTTAAACACGTAGATACCCCTAAGCTTCGGTCGGGCACTAGTTAGAAGGCAATGGGACTCCTTCTACTAGACTTGGCACACAAAATATCTTCCCCATACTAAAATGAAAATGAAATGATTTCCAAATGATTCAACTATCTTTGGGGCAAATTCTTAGCCGAAGTTCATTTTTAATTTGTTAAATGTCAAAGGACTAACTGTCAAATGCTAAACTGACAGCATTGAAATTAGAAAATTTTCCATTCACTTTCGCTCATCTCTTGACATCAGACTACATGTCAGACGCTTCAATCATTGATTCGTTGGGTGTTTATGATTAAACTTTCTATCACCTTCGTGCTATCATTTGCATGTTATGTAAGACTAAAAGTTTGACTTGTTCTTTCACACTCTCTTTAATATCATACCCATTTTTATTAATTTCTTTTTGTTAACGTATTTGCAGCTGTCACTCACTCTTTCTTTGGAAAAAGAATTTCAAATGTTTACTTCATTTCATTGGTACAACATTTCATGCTGCTGACATTTCTGTGATCTGCAATAGAGTCCAATAAGTATCAAATACAAACTAACACGTATGTATATACCATACATCCACGTATTAATAAATACCTCGTACTGCTACCCGGTCTTTGATTTTGTACCTTATACGGTACTAGTTTTGATATATTAAAATCATCTACCCGTAGGTATTTAGGATACAACAACAGTATGATGAGGTCTCTCACTGATCACTTGAAATGACACTAAAGAGGACAACTAATCGACTCGAAACCACGTGTCAGGAAAACTTACACCGCTATTGCGAGTGTCGAACACAAATAGATAATCGACTACGAAGCGATTAGCGTTCATCGAGCAATTGCGAGTGTCGACCCGATCGATCAACGAGCGACTGTGAATGCTCAATCGATCATCTTTCTACCGCATTTTTGCGGTAGTTGGCTGGTCGATTGATTTGAAAAGTGCTAGTAAAACGAATAAAAAGTAAATTATTGGCAAAAAATTTAAAAAACATTAAAAGCGTGCAGTTTTTGTTCGATCAAGTTACACAATACCAAAATAAAATACGATCGACTCAATCGAAAAATTTCTATTCTACTGCAAATCGACACTCGTAATAGGGGTAATAAATTCGAAGAAATTTTGCCTCAGGTAAACGTGAACCTGGATCAGGATAAAGTTTGGCTCAGAAGAATTAATTGTGACACCATTAAAACCATGGAACAGTGAATTCAGTAGTTCAGTTGTAATGTTCTCTACTGCTGGGTATATTCCTACTAATGCCGGTATGCAGTAAGATAGATAAATAGTTGCACAAAATGACAGACAGCTCCGAAATATTAGTCACTTTGTTTTGCCATTTTTTCTAGTCAAAGACTGAAATTGAAAATTGTTTAAAATTAAAAACAGCACTCTTAAACAAATATTCGCCCAAAACGTTAAAAACAGCTAAACTCTAACTTTTTAGCTGCATATATTTTTACACTCAGGTGTACTAGAGGTAGATTGTCAGAGCTAAAATCAACCAAAATTGATTTAATGTTCTGTTTAGAGAAATTAAGGCTTTCCTCTTACGTACGACATTAGTAAGCCCAAAAATAATCGACGAAAGGCGGCATTCGGAATTCCACTATGTAAATATTCGGAGGGTGAAAGCGATTATCACATTTCTTCCACTTCCTTTAATGCCTGCACTGTGCGGTCCCCTAAATACTTAGTAATAGTAATAAATTTATAAAATTCTAATTTAGTCTAAACTCTAAATTAAGTATTTCTTTCAATTAAGGTTGGTGAATTATTAGGCACATCAAAAGTTTTGGTGTCGGGAGATGACTTGGGCGTCAAAACACTTGTAAGTCCCAGTTTCTTGCTATATCCTAATTTTTTCCACACGGGCTCAACTATGAACACGCCTCTTCTTTACTTTTGTATGTGCTATGCAGCTGAGTATAAAATTCCAATATATTCTACCAAACTTTCGCTTCTCCTCCTTATAAAACAAACAACAAAAAAATTATGTTAGTAGTATGGAGTAAAATAGATTATGCATATATTCGAAATCTGACCTCCAGTAGTACAAAGAAAATTATTAAATTCTGTGGATAATATTCTATCCTACTTTATAGCCAATTGACAAATTTTGTAATTTTTGTATTGAAGTTCAATAACTTTCAATATTCCTACCTAATATTGATAGTTCAAATGCCATTATTCTTGCTTTCAAAAACTCTTTAAGGTCACATTTTTTATATCTCTAAAATGTAAATTTAAATATACATATGTAGCTCTTTCTAAAATCGTTGGCAAACAAATTTTTCCAGAGCGAAGATACCATATATGATATTCCATTGAGAAAAAAGTGGTCCATCCTGTGGATGCCAGCTACTATAACTTGATTATGAAACAAAATTTAATTTTTTATTCATATTTCTGTATAAATTTTTGAGTTAGACACAGCATTCGACTGAATAAGTACTGTTCTGTGAACATCTAGAGTATGAAACTACCATTGCAGAAATGTCACGACCTCTTGATAGATAACTCTTAGAATAAACAAATATAATCCCAATATAAGGATATGATTTTCTAGGTAAAGTGCAACCTGACAAATGCAAATTCGTTTTCATTTTTCAAAACAAAAAACAGGGGGAACGTTTATACCTCGCAGTTGTTCTCGATAGTTTGCAGTTTTATTTTTGTTTTCAATTTCGTGCTGTTTTTGTTTTTTTGGTAGCATTCTTGTGTTAAAAATTAGAAACATTGTTTGTCTGTCAACATGATATGTTGCTGCCATTTTGGAGCTATAAAAAACAATAATACCAAAATTGACAAAAACTACAAAACAAAAAAGGTAAAAGTAGAAGATAGAACATAACTAACATTTGTGGTGTGTGTATCTACTAGGGATATCCGGGATCCCGTGCATTTTGATGTGTCGAGCCCCGTATTTTTTTCTTGGCTGGAAATAGATATGTTACCAAAATCTAAATATTTATGTAGTTATGAAAATTATATACAATTTTAGTTGTCGCGCAATGAAAGCACATTTTCAGTTTCTTCTCTTTGATGCATTTTTCGTCTTTGACAAAGTTTCTGAAAGTCAGAATAGTGGGTAAATAGACTGCATTACCGACGGTAACACTTTTCTGATTATTATTTTCATTAAATAGAATTTTTTATTTATATTTTTTTTTGTATCATAATTCGACCATTTTGTCGTATGTTTTCGAAATAGTAAGTACCCAATTCTCCACAACCCAAAGTGGATAAATCAAATCCGAAGAGAACAGAGTGAAACTCGAACAACGTATGCGTTCTACTCGCAAATTGTTTACAGAATACGAATCACTAGAAATCGAACAAATTTTCCTTCGAATAGAGCTTCAGAGTACGCGGCCAAATCTTGAAAATCCCGATATAGTCAAAATCAAAAAGCTCATCATTATAGTGTGTGCATTTGTATTGGTGTAATCATCGGTGTATTTGTGTGCATATACTCACAACGCTTGAAACTTTTAACCCTTTCCAAGCCAACTAATACCAAAAATTGGTGTATGTATGTATGTACATGTGTGTATGCGCACTTGTAGGGAATTGCTTTCAGTGTTGTTTGGGGGCATCTGGCGTGGAAATTGCAATTTTCAGGCAATGCAAAGCGTCAAACCGAAATAAACTCTATTAATCGACACTCCGCATACAATAATACTCGTGCAAATGCTATTGTTGTTGTTTACTTGCAATATTAGTTACCGTTAGTTTGTTGGGCGTTTCACATAGCGTGGTTGTGAATATTCTGTGGCAAACTCATCGCTTTTTTTCCACTTCTCGAAAAATATTCGTGTATGAATTCGGAAGTTTTTCCAAATGGCGCTTTGCATGTGTGGGTGCATGTGTGGTAGTGTGTTTGACAATAACGAAAATTGAATTGAGTATTTCGTTGCTTGCTTAGTTAGTTTTTTCGCAATTGTGTTTTGCGGATTCCAATGACTATGCACTCCATTCAACTCATTGCATTTTTGTCGTTATGTTCGGCAACCAATTGCTTCGTGTTTTTGTGAAGGAACTCATTTCGCATACATATGTAGGTATGTGTAGGTGCAACAATAGGGGGGGATGAAAATAAATGTTTGCTTTCTTTAGAACTAAAAACTCTAATTTTGTGAAATTTCTACTCAAATTTCAAAATTCTAATTTGATTGAAATGTATGAAGTATTTTATTTATAGTATTTTTTCAGCGATTCTGAACAATTGAATCTATTCCACAACCAGAAGTACAGAAACCTTCCAGTATCAAAAATTTTTTTTTAGTGAACCCGGAACCCACGAGTATTTTTTTCTTAAAATTTTTTTAGAGCGTTCCGATTATGCGTAGTGCTTTTGTTTTAACTGTTTATAAAGTGCAGCAATGCAATTTCGGTCCACTCTAATGTGCACATCTATCTCAAAATCATACATATGTACATACATACATTAACTTTTTCATTTCATCTAACCCATTTATTCTGATGGAGGTATTGTCAATGTCATTTGTTACAAAATTCATTTACTAACTTTATTTTCGAAAACTGCTATGAAATGAGGTTTCGCATCCTACAACAACGATTTTCATTTTTCCACTTCGCCTGAATTTTTAATCAAACACAATGAATTGAATGCAGTAGGTACTCGTATACCTACTCGTAAATCATTGTGCAATTTCAGGAGGTACATGGTAGGATTCCTTTCTCAAAAATGTTTTGAGATATTTTATTCAGATTTTGGATAGCACGCCTATGAGAGTAAAATTTCTTCAACATTTACATACCTAAGGATATGTTGTTGTGGGGTGAGCCAAGACGACGATGCTTCACGTGATTTGTGAATATGCAGAGCCGAAGAAACAACTTTATTGCTATAGTTCAATACTTAGTCAAACAAATCAACGATTCCCGCCTCTTTTGTTTTGGATTTCCTGGTAGACGTCCCTTTGAAACCGGATACTCTATGAATTCCATTATTAATTTTGACTTTTGTTTTTGTATGGTGTGCTTTTATTTTCGATATTAAAAAATATAAAACATCTACAGTTGTGTTTAATATAAATGTAGTGAAAATAAAATTGATAACGTTCGAATATTGCAAGTTTTGAAGTAGCATCAAGATGAAAAAACAGAAAGTTAATTAACCATAAAACTAGAACATCAAAGTCATTTGATGATACATTGATACATTTGTTTAAGCGCCATACATACATAAGCTACGGTTATTTCATTCGTTTATTTTATTTGCATTGCATGCTATTGTAATTCGCAATCAGCTTATAAAATATTTCGAAGATATAGTTTATATTTTGGAAAGCCAAAGGGTGGTTTTCCAAGCGAAAATGAGGAAGCCAATCGCGCCATGCCTCAGAGCCAACAGTGCTCGCCACCAATAATACATATGTACATACCCTTTCGTTCTCCAAAGAACAATTTTGCACATTTAGGCAAACATGGTCGTCAGAACCTGATCCAAATGAAAAAATACAATTTGAGCAAAACGGTCACATAGCACCTGAGTCAAATAATAAAATAAAATAAAAAATAATAAGGGTCTTCATTAAACCATGTAAATGCCTCGTAAAGTGTGTAAACGCGTAAATTTACCTAGCGTGTAAATGAATTGTAAAATTTTGTATGAAAAATCGTTTACACAAATTTGATAAATTTACGCGACAATTTTGGTGCGTAAAAAAGTTGATAAATTTATACGTTTCTATAACGACGCATGGCATGTAATTTTTTTATTAGATTCAATGCACACTAGTTGAAAATGAAAAAAATATACTTGAAAAAAACAAAACACTTTGTTTTTCTTTATGAGTTTCGACATAAAAGTTTTCGTTTTACACAAATTACGTATAAATTTATTTAGGGCGTTCATTTAACTGAACTGATAAATGTATAAATTTATATATCGCGTAAACTTAGATGGTTAAATGAAAACCCTTAATAATAACTTAAAAAACAACTCGCCTTCTCTAAAGCTGAGACAACATTAAAGTTAAAGTTCACACTGTTAAAGAACAAACAAAAAACAACCATAAAAGTCCTACAAACATATTGCATTGCCTAATTTTAAGTTTCTTTAAACATAAATTCGTCACCAAAATTACTCTTTTGAATCGAATTCGCAATACATCTTCAGTATATTTATCGTCATTTCGTAATTTGATATCCAACTTCCGATTAATCTTAAAGCAATCTTTTTATTTTAATGAATTGACATTCAATTGTGCCAAATCTTTTACTCAAACGAAACAACAATTTACGATGACTTTAATGTCAGTATTTAAATTATATGACAAGCCCTTTGTATTCGTAAGACCTGTAGATCAGTTAATGCGAAAGT
Source organism: Sphenella marginata (assembly GCA_951509765.1). NCBI lineage: Eukaryota > Metazoa > Arthropoda > Insecta > Diptera > Tephritidae > Sphenella > Sphenella marginata. The sequence goes on along the minus strand of OX608081.1, from coordinate 11,005,860 downwards.
TGGCCATACATACATTCTGGTGGCGACGCAATGATCTCATCTTTCTTTGGCTTTGTCATTGAACTGTGTGGCAATGGTGACCTTTATGAAAGCATTTACTCTCACACTACGCCATATATGTACATACTTAGAGTGCAGCGCTGGGTAATGCAGCGCAGTGGTGAGCTGTTGTGTTGAACGAGGGTGTGACGGATGACGGGAGCGAAATGCAGGATGTACAGAATAGCCGAGTACGAGTATATGAGCTCAATTGTCGTTGAAGCATTGTGACCAGCTCTCCATTTTGACTTCAAGCTGGCAACAACGAAAAATAAATAAATCCACGATGAGAGCTCTTTTCAAGGCAGTCCAAGGAAAGGCGCCGTTTTAACCGGGTTCGACCAGAGTGATATTGGTGTTAGAGAAGAAAGTTTTGAACAGGTAAAGAGCTGTTTAGTGGCATGAGGGGACATAAGACATGCAAGGGAAGTATTTGGTATAGTGGAGCGCTGTCTGGATAGGCACTAATTCAAGCTGTCACAATATAAGGAACGAAGTTGTGGTAGCATGAGCCTAGTCTCCCTCGGAACTATACGCTCTTCTTGAGCTTTCGGGTGGTTGTACATAAATCATATCTGAGGTTGTTGAGGTTGAGGCGGGCGACCGCCTATGCTGATGAGCTTGTTGCCTTACTCTAGGAAGCGAAGCTACTTCTAATAGATAACGAGTCGGATCGCTGGGCTTGTAGCAGTTCAGTTCTCAGGTTCGTACAACCTCAGCCTCTAGTCCAAGCATCATTTGTCACGCTGACTTATGGTTTAATCGCACGAAAAAGTACGCCAATACCCAGCGCTAGTATAGGCGCATCTTATGCGTTGTTCGCAAGTGAGACGCAGCGAAGCAATCAATTTAAATTTCGCCTTATGCATACGCCGCTCAAGTCAGACAGTGCCAAATAAATTTCGAGAAATAAAGGAGTGCAATTTAGGGTGCGCATATGAGCGTATGTACAAGTAGTATGAGCGCATATCTGTATATATGGATGTGTTTAAATGAATTTACGTGGAGCAAGATGCATCAAGCTACTTTGCGTGGGTTGTACCAAGTGTTGTGGCTTTGATTAAGGCTGCGCCTGCGCAGATGTAAAATACAAAGCGCACAGCCATGTGTTCAACAATTTTCGTTTATTTTGTATTTCATGTACGTATGATAAGTCAGCTTCCGCTCATTTAATTTACGTTATGTTTAAGCGTGTGTTGCCAAAAGGACGTTTTGTCGACAAGATCAGTAAACAAAAGCGTACCTGATAAAACAGATGAAGTGCGCGATTTTATGAAATCGTTTCAGAATAAACAAACATATAAACAGCAGAGTGTACATACATACATATGTGAGGCAGCATGTTGTGTATACGGGCCACTGGAATGCGCTTGCTGATTTTTTTCAATTTCTTTTTTAGGTAGTGATGGTTAAACCCTCGCAAAATGTCTGCAAGCCGCAGGAATTTTAATAAAGCGATGATGAATTTGCCATGTCAGTTGATGCCACAGAAAGCATACAAGGGGGAAACCAAACGCTACAACATAATATAATCACAATCAACAACGCCCAACAACAATAATCGCTTTAGACTTAACAAACAAAAAAAAAAAAAAACAAATCTTAAAAGTAAGCACTTCCTACAGCGCTCAAGATTTATTTTAATCTCAAAAGTCGCCAATATCAAAGCATGCTGGAGTCATTGAAGCAAGTCTCATCAAATAACGAGACGCTCATTACAACGCCCCATCAGTCATATAGGAGGGCATATAAATCTCTACATGTATCATGATATATTTTGTTGTTTTATTTGGATACGTAATTTAATTAAAAAGTATAACTTATTTTGCATTTAAATTGATTTAATTTAGTCGTGTGCGCATATTTGCTTACTAGGAGACTCGCCCTTTCCTAATATTTGAATATTTGTCATTGGACGCACCTCAAGGCTAATGAGAGTTACCAAGCCTTGTGGTAAGATAAGAGTTTTAGTAGGAACTAAATTAATTTGGCATGTTACAGAAGTAGACTCAGCAGAGGTCAGGGTTTTCATTTCGGATTTGCGCAGAAGACATCAAGATTTAAATTCAATAAGTCTTACATATTTTATTCAAAGACTTTGCGATCCTATGGGACAAATGCCAACGGAAGGTGCTCGATGAGTATCACCTTACCAATCCAATAAGGCGCTTGTATCGGAGCTTTTAAGATTCAGTTCGCAAAAGAACTTCCCATATACTTAACACTGCTCCTACCACAACAACAAAAAAACCGATAGAATAGGGAGAAGTTTCGATAATGGGATCTACAATATCCCGCTCTCCGAGATACATTAGATGAGATGCACTCCTTATAGAGATGCTTTCTTGCGGGCCAAATGAGCTTTAGTGAACAGAGTGAGCTCTGTATAAGTTAGCACCCAACAATAATGCCAACAACAACTGTAACCCAAACTCAAAGTTGGCACCCAACAATAATGCCAACAACAACTGTAACCCAAACTCAAAGTTGGCACCCAGCAGGTATGCCAACAACAACAGCATCAAATAAGCCAGACGCCTAGTCAGCAAGTGAACACTTAGCTGAGGGCGTTCTCACGATAGTGAAACTCGAGCATACCATTGAACGGCAAATGCCAAGTCATCATTATCACGGGCAACAGTAGCGATTAGGGAAATAGGCATTTAGGTGCAGTCACCGAGTTCTTGTATTCAGTCATAATAACTCACCGAACCGGATTGGTTGCCTGACTCGTGTCAGGGAGATAATAAAAGTTGTGAACAAAAAGCGTTTGCATATCTTATATCAACTCCTATTCAGCCTAAGGCAGAAGGATTGCAATACAATGCAGGAGGTGCTTCTGTTCAGGATCAGAGTAGAAGTCAGTTCGCATTCATCCAGGAGGTGCTTCTGTTCAGGATCAGACTAGAAGTCAGTTGATTACCGTAAGACGACATATTCACATCGACTAATGGGCCAAGATAGAGGATGTTGCAATTGCGCAATTTTAATGATTATTTTAAAATACCAAATGAGTCTTCTGTCCAATCTGTACGACTCTGCATAGAATCGAATCGAAGTTTTAAAGAATTTTGGAGGAGATTTTTGGTGCTCAGTGTGTCTCACCGGAAACACACTCGATAGAGGTGTAGCGTTCTGACCAACATCTCATAAGAGCTGTATGTCAGCGGTGTGAAATTTTAAGACGACACGACAAGAGACTGACTAGTCGCAATATCTTCAGTGATACCTAAATATACATTACAAACCTTTAAAGTTGAAACCAACGAACGAACTTGGCAACACTGTAATTGCAACATGTGTAACTCACGCCACATTAACAACGTGCAAAAACGCACACCCTTCATTACATACATATCTACATACATACATACAACCGAATGCACACACACACACACACACACCTACATAGATGTTTGGCACGCTAATGCATATCGCTAAATTGGATCTGAAATCACTGCTTGATTGTTTAATCGGCGACTAATCTGCATTGCTTGATTTGTCGCGGTGATTGCGTCGAATAAATTAAATTAAATTGCCACACCAAGTCCAAGTGCAATGTGAAAATCGGCTTGTTGCAGTCGGACAAGCGCAGTTGGACAGCAGACTGGCTGGTGCCGCCTTCGCTGGGCTCGGTTAACTTACTAAAGCGTTTATTCTTTGTCTGTTGCACTTTCTGATTGTTTTGCACAGCTTGGCTTTTAGAATTATGAGCTAAACTTTTTATGCGCTTTGTTTTTGTTGTTGTGTTTTTTTCCTGTTTTGTTTTGCTTGTTGCATGCAGTTCAACTGCAGTCAATGCGGTCAAAAGGTGCTCAGACAAAACGACGCGTCGTCGGTGATGTCAAACTCATCAGACTTTGCACAAAGCTTGTTGTTGTTTTCACAATTATTTTGCTTCTTTTATTTCTGAATGCTGTCGCTCATCGCCTTCAATTCATTTGTTGCTATTCGCGCCTGCGCAATTCGTTACATCCAATTTGCATATTTGTCCACAAACGTTGAGGATCGTATATGACTCCTTTTGCCTGACACTTTTTATGGCTTAGTTCATTTGCTTGCAGTTTTCGCAACGTTCAGAAAGTTGTTATTTTTGGTTTTTTATTGTGAAGCTGTCACTAGCCATTTAGCATACCAAATGATAGAATTTTCAATGAACTTCATCTGCGATGGGTCAATTTATTTTTGTCGGAAAAAAAGTGGACTGAATTTATGAAGACTTGTGTTTGCTAGTATTTATGCAATTGATGAAGACAAACAGCTGAAGAATGTCACATAACTAAGCGTCAGAATGAAGATGCTTAGTAGTGAAGTTGTTTGGAAAAAAGCTCAAGCGTGTTGCCGACCGAGCGGCATGCCATTGTTGTTCATAGCCGCAAAATTTATCCAAGGCAAATTTCCATCTATACCTACATAAGTTTAGCAGATTAGTTAGTCTCCCCGTATCTAAACATAGGCATTTCGGGTTTGAGATTTTGCAAACTTACCGTTAAATTACTTGCCGGTACTATAAAGTCCCTCAGTAAACTAGATGCCCTTGCAATGGCTTAGATCTCTGCTTGGAGAACTTAAATTAAGCATCTAGTTTAGCTGAAAAAAAGTCTGTTTCATAAACAGCAAACTTAAATTGTTTTTTTTTTTTTCAAAAAAAGTATTAAATTTTTTATAACGATGTTGATGGTATGTTGCAACAGTGAGCATCAATGGGGCTATGGGACACTGCTAACAAGCGAATTGGGGAAAAGCTGAAAGTTGGTATTAAACATCCACAACTTTCAATTCAACCAGATTCCCATTATTAAATAGGAAAGAATTGAAAGAGCCAAGGATAAGGCAACTGGTGAAAAGTTCCAATTTTCTCAAATGAACGCCTACACCTTTTCCAAGTGTACTTCAGAAACCGTAAAATGTGCTTCAGAATAGTCAATTGTACTTTAGAAATGGTAAAATGAATTTCAGAATAGTCAATTGTACTTCAGAAATTGTAAAATGTATTTCAGAATAGTCAATTGTACTTTAGAAATGGTCAAATTAATTTCAGGATAGTCAATTGTACTTCAGAAATTGTAAAATGTACTTGAGAAGCTGGAAATTGTACTTCAGAAACCGTAAATTGTACTTCAGAAACCGTCCTTGGCCGGATATGAACCCGGTTCGCCCCGGTGCTGCCCGAATGTCGTGATAGCGACTTCTGGCTACATAGTGAAACATTCTAGGTTCCTAAGGAAGCTAACATGGGTATTGATAGGTAAGAGGCATCATATCGGTAGATCAACCACAGAGTACAATTTGCGATTTCTGAAGTAGAATTGACTATTCTGAAGTACATTTTACAGCTTCTGAAGTACAATTTATGGCTTCTGAAGTACAATTGATTATTCTGAAGTACATTTTACCATTTCTGAAGTACATGTGACTATTCTAAAATTAATTTTTCAGTTTCTGAAATACAAATGACAATTCTGAAATTCATTTAACCATTTCTGAAGTACAATTGATTATTCTGAAGTACATTTTACGGTTTCTGAAAAACATTTTACGTTTTCTGAAGTACACTTGGAAAAGGTGTAGAATCAAATGCAAAGCTTCGAATTCATTTCCTTTGTTTTTGAGTAATCTTAAGACCACGTCAAGCTTACTGAGTCCAGGCGTGGTGTATTAAATTGTTTTCAAACAAAATAATTTTTATGTAGGGTTGCCACCCATTATAATTATTTTTGGCATGCCCGCCTGTATCCCGAAATTTCAAGTTATCCTACTAACGTGTGACCACTTACGACAAGTATGTATAATAAACTAAATTAAGTGGATAAAGTCGTATCAGTCCATAAATTTTGTATAGAACACTTAAATATACATACATATACCTATACTGAGGGATTTTTGTAACATGAGAGACTTTACCCTGAAAAATTTGAGATTAGTCTAGGATCAAAACGACTAATACCTTTTTTGATTACTTTACATTTGCTGAACTGTTCACATATGAAATAAATGAGTCCCTATCAAAATTTTTATATCACAAAGGTAAGACCCTGAAGAGCAAGTTTTGTAGTGGAAGACTATCAAGATTACCCTCGATTTGTTAACACTGAACTCGTCACGACGAATTTCTATCTTTCATTATTCCAATTTTCTTAGTAGGTATAAAATATAATTGAATCCTCAATCTGTATATTTCCTTGTTGCTCACTGCATAACTGGCGCTCAACATGCCTTCAACACACTCTTTAACTTTACCCTCGCACAATCTCAAAAATGTTTCACCACTTCACAGCCACGAAAATGCGTCACGTACATAATTTTGTATCTAAAATAATTAAACTTAATAACATTAATGACAATCCTAAATGATAACGATGTTGTTTATAAAAAATGTTTAAGAAACTCGTAGTAGGTTGACACATTTTGTGAAAAGGTTAAAGGGAAATCCTTGCGGTGAACTCAAAATGGTGTCTTAAAATGTAAATGAAATGTAATGAAGTGAACGTGATTTCGATGACACTCTTTTACATAATTTGGATTTGGTGAGTGTGTACTTGGAAAAATTCATAACAATTTAGCGGAAATGTAGGCTGGAAGCATTGAGGATGTGCACGCTCCAAAAACAAGCTACATTTTAAGCTTAGTTTGAAAGCCAAATTCTATGCTAATTCTTGGTTTCATAACATTTTTTCACTATGCTCAAAGGTCTATTCTCTCCTTCTTTCTTTCACAACAAGTCTTCCTAGCCAACATCTCTCAGGAAGTTTTCGGAAATTCTCTTATTATTTATGGACGAACAGATAAGCGCGCCGGGTTCGGATAGAGTTTCTAGTAGCTACTTCGAAAGTTAAACTATCTGTCTGCTCTCTTCCTCAGATTTATCTAGGGTGTTGTTGTTGTTTCCTAGGTAATTTGGCCGTAAGTTCTATAACTCAACTGGTTTCTGAGATAAAATGATTAAAATCCAATGCAGTTCTTCAACACTGGGAAGCTTGGCCGCACTTTCTACTGCACAAATATAAAAATGTATCTTCTTGCTTTTCTTGTTTAGCAAACGGTCAATCAAACTGATAGACATTGAGATGCGCAAAGACCTCAAAGTACATCCAGGGCTGTTTTCTTTTCATTCTTTGTTTATTTTGCTCTATGAGTACTACAAAGCGCTAGCAATAATAGAAACAAAAAGCAGAAAAAAATGTTTAGAAATGCAAGCAATAAGTAATAATCTAAGGTATGACCACATTTATAGACTGTTAAGTCATCATGATGTGGCATTATTTGAGTGATGTTCGATTTCGGTTATTTTATGAACCGGGTATCACTAAGTCTTAGTTGTTAAATATATTTTTAGTGATAAACAAAGTGCACTTAGTCAGTCCTAGGATGGATTAGAATAAAATAAAATAAAAATAAGTCGTTTCAGTTTTTACGGGCGGATAAAACAGATAGAACTACACTATGCAGCAGGCTTTCAAAATGAAAAGAAGTATGTAATCGGGTCAACAACGATAACATTGAGCATGGTTGCTCTAATAGAGAGAATACAAGCAAACGTGAATTTCCTATCAGCTGACTTGGGTTTTGATATCTTCACCACCGGTACGGCATTCCAGTAATATCAGGAGCTCATTGCGGCTTTTTCACCGCTAAGATTTCGAAACCATTTCTAGGACCGGTATTTCCTATGACTGGATTAGAAAAGATATTAATTTGTGGAAGCGATTACAGTCCTATAATGTGTCAATGAGACGGTTGGGCTCCAACAACAAAGAACAATCTTCCAACATTTAAAAAATAAATTGAATATACATATTTTGAATTTTTCAAATCGAGTTTTGGTTAATTTGGAAATTGGATTTTGTCATTTGAAGTTACTGCAAGACTCAAATTCATCAATTCTTTTAAGGACCCGGTGATTCTCCGTTTCAACAATTTCATACATACATCACTAGCGATTAGCACATCAAAAATGAGAGATAATAGCTTTGAGTGCCTGCGTGAATTTGCCGTTTTTGCCTTGCATTGCTGCGTTAACAAGCGTGAATTGACCAACAATTCGTCGTTTTGCCGTTTAATTGTCATGGTCATTATAGTGGCGGTATCTAGCCCTTCTACAAGCAATTTAATACGCTCATTGTTGTTGCACGCAGTCTATTGTTGTGGTTGAAATGCTTTGTTTTGCTCAACGGCTTTTGTTCAGCCACGTTAACGTAGTACCCAGTGAAGGCTCATGTCTATGGAAGAGCGTAAGTAAGATGTATAAACATGCCTATTTGTAGTTCAGTTAGCTGCTCACAATTGTTTTTCAATTGTAATTAGACCATATCAACGATCAAGCAAGTGGCCAACTTCAACGCTTTTGCATCCGCCGGTTGAGATAAGTCCATTTGCCAATGGAATTTTAATGCGCTCACAAATTTCTCACACGCATTGAATACATTTCATAAATTTTTTTTTGTTTTTCATCCATCTCAGAATTATTTTTACCCACAATTTTTTGTCGAATTTCCTTCGTACGATGACTTGTTGACGACAGTTGCTTGTCAACATTTTTTATTTCAATGGCTCTAATATTTTCGACGGTTAATGAGTTTGCATATTATTTTTCACCTGCCTGGTTTTAACCCTTATTTTGGAATTCTTTTTCCAGAATATGGTCTCTACTCTAAGATCAGCGGAGTGTTTGCATTAAAAGAAAGGTTGGTGCCATCGCTCAGCTAGATATGCTCTGAGTGGACTACGCTTCTATGACCACGCGACGATGAAACAATTGCCAAATAATGCGACCTATCAGCCTCGCAGTGGTCTGAAACTAGATTTGTTTATATGTCGACAAGCAGGGGACGCTGCTTTGCCCCATATGGATCCAGTACTAGCACAACCTAAAAAATGTGTTGTCAAATTACGTTGTACTTCCGTAAGAAAAGAAAAGTTTGTTAATTCGAGTTGTGAGGCATCATATCCATAGATCAACCACCTGTTTGTTCGTATTTCTAGTAGAACAAGGGGAAAACAGGTGATTCAAATATTGACTTCCGTCAGCACATGTCACATAAATCGGTAAATTTTTTCTCAAAAGAAAAAAAAAACCGAAGCTATTTGCTTCGTATATGGGAGAGTTGCGCTACCGAGGATCATTATCATTGAACAGTTTGGCTGCTACGTCACCTATATGAACCAGAACAGAATAGTGCCTCTAGTGGATTCAAAATAACTTTTGTTTCATCAAACTTGGTCTCATGAAAAAATTTCATCAAGGCGATTGACTGAGACAAATCAGTTTTCCGACAAGATTGTAAGGAAAATAAAAAGAGGTGTTTTTTTGTATGGACCCGATTTTATGAAATTGGTCAATGACAAAGATTTGTTTAAGAGCGTCGTCGGAAATTTCCTTGGTTATAAGAAAACTGACGACTTATCGTGGATCTCTTGAAGAACTTGTGTATGTATGAAACTTAAAAATTCTCATGTTCAAAACCAACACTATGACGTACTCGTACCCTAGGTGGTACACAAATACATATGTACATATATATCTTAGTAGAAAGTGAATATTAGATGTGTATGTATGTATGTATAAACACAGACAAAGTGTTCTAGTTATAAGAATTTGACCCTTGTACTAGTTTCTTTAGTAACTTCATGTTTGAGAGTGAAGTTGTTACCCACATTGTTAAAGATTTTCAATTAAACTTGGCGAATATTTGCCATTGTAAATTTAAAGTCAATATTGATCGTTAATTTTCGTGCCAAAGTGCAGTGTTGTAAAGGCATTTTTGCTACTAAAAAAGAGAGTGACAGATGCGAAGAGCAGTGTGCATAGTGAAGAATGAATTGGAAAACGCAGCTGACATTAGAAGGACACTTGTGTCCTACTTCGTAAGGCGCAAGAAAATACACACACACACACACACATACATAAAAGTATAATACACAAACACAAGTAAATATTTGACAGCGTTATTTTCTGTGTCGAGCAAAGGTGTGCAGGTTCGTTGACAACTCAGAAGCTCCACAACACTTTATACATACATATCCTATGGCAGTTGACGTTTGTCGCTTGACAAGCATTCCATTGTGTATGTATGTGTGTATATACACAAATTTATCTTTTACTTTTTGTATGTTGCCATCGTTGCTCTCTTACAACCTTACCTTACATTGTACAAAAATATAAACAAAATTAAAAGTTTCACATCTTAAACTTTTGCCAAGACATCTTTGTAGCTCGTTATCTATAATGAGATCCATTTGAGCAAAAACACACACACATACACACAATTACCTATTGAAGATTTATAAATATAAATACACATGTATAACATAGTTCGGGGTTGTCTTGAGCATGGAAGGATATGTGACCACATTTGAAACAGCGCAGCTGCTCGCGTTACCACTTACGCCTCCTTCAAGATTTATAAAGCTTATGCAATCTTTTTTAACTTTACTACTATGTAGCTCTCTACTTTCGTTTTCAGTTTGCTTTTCTTTGGTTTGTTTCATTTTTAAATTTTCTCGAATGGTATCTAAAAAAGCTTTTTCTGTGTGATCATTGTCTACACAAACTTTTCTTCTGGCACTTCACCTGAATTTCTTGCCTGAAAAAAAAAAATCTGTCTAAATTACTGGAAAAGCTTTAGTTCGGTTTGGCTTGAACACTATATACCCACATTTTAAATTGATATAAAACTACTGACACATTAATGGATATATAAATTTATTTCTAGCAGAGATCATCCCTGGGCAAAGAATCAGCTAATTGTTGACCGAAGTTGAGCGAGAACGGCTTGAGTATCCCTTTGAAAATAGCCGCTTGACCTAATCATATTGGCTACAGAGATGTATTCCTCTATATCGTGGAGGTGGCTCAAGTTTAAACAGTTGTCTGCCAGGCTGTTTAGGCTCATTGTGCTCTTGAGCACTTAACCGAACTATCAAAAACTTGAGAGGATACCCAGGATTAATATGACTAGGCTGAGAAGCGTAATTTTCTTTGAAATTTTTGATAAGTCCGAGAGGTCCAACAACTTTCCACAGTTTCTGCAGAGCTGTCTATCCATGATCCGTCGCCTTCTCGTAGATGAGCAAAAGTCCTTCCAGGATACTTCTTTGGGCTTTCGAAAAGCATAGCTTAAACTTGTATGAACATGGCCCTCTGCAGTCGTAACTTTCGCACTGTGCCATTCTCTCGTATCCAGGATAAGCCGAGCGAGCTGGTAGGAAATCAGTTAAGGAAAGTAAATCCTCATCCGAGGAATTTTCCATATCCGTCAGGCGATATGTTGTCCCCTATCCCTACCTGTGCTGTTGTTCCTTTCCTCGCCCTTTATAGTCCAGTTTCTGAGGTTGTCCTCACTTTTTCGACCTTGCACCTTTGCTTAGAGTGGTGTTGGTGCAACTCAATTCTAAAATTTCGCACACAATTTACTTACTCCTCCCTAGATTGTAGCGAATATGAGGCTTTAGTACACCCACACCAGTTCCACTCTAGCACGACTCTCAAAATCTAAGTTGAAATGTAGATAGAACGTATGGTGCAGTATTTGGTAGCCTTTTCTTCTAAACGCAGCTGGGTATAAATCAAAAGAGCTCACACACATACATGCATGTATATCGAGCAAGCAACAAAATTAAGAGTAAAGTTATATTTCTTGCGAGTTCCGTTGCATTCTTTTTACCATCATCTAAGATAACTTGACATGTGATTGTGGAGCCGTACGTGAAGTGATATATGTTTGTATGTATGTATGTGTGCATGCTTCCTTGTAAAAGTACAGGTGTGTTTATACAAGCCTACATGTAAAGGCGTTAGACCCCAGAACAAATGTGCTTCTATAGCCTTGTATGTGTGGATGTATGTGTGGATGGAAGGAAGTACCTACATGTGCGTACTCCCGCGATGTAAGCCAACAATATGGCGTCGTTTTGTTGTTGTTTTGCTCTTTGACTAATAAGTGCTTTTAGCATTGTTGTGTCCTTGTTGTCGTACCTTCTTCACCATCTATTCATCAGTTTGTGCCTACAGCACTCTATTCTAGTTACAAGCCATATGCGCTCGAGTGTACCACGGTATTGCGAGTGCAACAAATGGGGTCTGACGGTAATGAAATTGTTTCCTATTGAATGGAGTATCGAGAGGTCAGTAGGAAAGCAATGACTTTCTATGTATATGAAGAAATTTTACAAAAGTAAGTTTAAAGTGAGTAATCGCCACATATCCCAGGTTAACATCACACTACTAGAGAAGACAGCCTACTCTACATTCGCCAAAATGAAGATACAAATTTGGAAGAGTACAGATGCAAGATCGTATTGCTGCTCGAGACTTTGCTAGTTTCAAAAGCTCCATCTCATCGAAAAAGGGGGGACCCTTATTGTTCAGTAGACCTTTAAATTGGTTCATGGATAGATCAAAGGTTGCAAGAAAGAATGACGGAGGACCTGTTTATGATAAGCGAAAGTCGATGCAATCAATAAGACAGTACGCTTGGATAAGGATCTAAGGAATAACAGAGCTATCTCAAAATATTTTAGAACATACGTTCTCTTCCCACGACGAAGAATGCTTCGAATTATTAAATTTCTATAATCGAAATTACGGGGTAGGCTATAGGTTTTGTCTAGATTATATGTATATGTATGTTTTCGATTTCGAGTGAAAAAAGATTTCAAAAATGTTGCCTGACTTAAATATGAGAAAATATGTGAATCACAGTATAAATCTTGGGAAGAGATTAATAAACGTCAAAGATTATAAAAACTTGCATACATACCACCAAGGTCTTTCAAATTTCCTACAAGTCGACACTCCTTCCTCTTACAATTTATTTCTAATAAATTAATTCATACAGGCTGCGTTCAGTGCTTCCTTCCTGGACTACTTATGCATACAATAACAATATACATATATGAATACATACATATATACATTATATACACACATCTATACTATATGGCATTTGTAGATTACTACACACAGCAATCGTTCGCCTACAAGCACATACCCACAAAGGTAATCCTTGAGAGCTTTCTCTTTCAATTCTTATCAACAATGAACTATCAACCTGGCCAAAGAAGCCCGTCATTCATCTACTAAGTGAGGCAGTAAGGCAATGTGGCAGTCAGATACTGAGATCGACTCCAGATAAGATGTATGTCACATTGAGTGGGGCAGTGAATCTACACTTACATATAACAAATGTAAGTATTTGTGCTTTTGAACCAAAGTCGATACGGAAAAAAAGCTATTACTGACCTACTAAATATCTACTTGGACTGTGAAAAACTCCAGCTAAAGGAGGGTTGAGATTAAGTGGGCATATTTTGAATGTTTATATCCCCCGTCACATTTTTACACAAATCATTGGTTATGCGTTAGCAGCCGCCAGGTATTTCGTTAATTTATAGGTAAAAGTGCATCCACATACAAAAGTGAGCGTTTGGAAGCATGTGGTATAACAATGAAACTGCAATAAATAACAGTTGCAGGTACTATAGCGGTGAACTTTAACAGTAGCAGCCTGCTATGCAACTATGGTGCCCAGGAAAGGCTATGGAAACGGAAGGCGGTCACGGTAATTCGACCTATTTCAGCTTTCGTAGTCGATATAGCCCAGCAGTAAACATGATTACCTTAGAAGTGAATATGGAATCGAAAGTTAAAGCCATAATCGCTTGCTCACTCCTTTTAGTAATTCATTACATTAACATGGGCATGTCATTGGACCAAGGGCCTTACTATCTGGATCATTGCAAACGAACTGAGGACAAATTACACCTAACCGAGAAGCAGATGTGCAATATCTTGCTATATTGAATCATAAAATCGGTGTTAGAACCCCTTACGTAGTAGCGGGTCTGGAATGGCTTCATAGGCCCTAGGGAACATACGGCAAGAATATGTTTATGTCGTAAAATAAAATATTCATACCTGTAAAATATCCATTTCGGAAGCTGCTTCTTTATCAGAGAAGTAGGTAGGCTCTGATAACCATTAAGCTAACAGAGCGTTTTTTTTCTGTCAGCTGAACTCCGCTTTCTATTTACTTTATTATAGGATATGTATGATCAACCTCCCGCCATCTTCAGTGAGCAATTGCTTATGATTCATTTCTGATTGTATTATCGACATTTTGTGTTATTGAAATTGTTTTATCGCATTCTTTCGGACAACAGTTACGGTCCTTCTTCGAATTTCATAAAATATCCGTGCTTATTTTTACATATTTAAAAAAAACTTTTGTATACCTACCATTCCACTAAATACACCTGTACCTACCTAAGTGTTTGCCTTGATTTGGTTTTGCCCTTTTCACTTAAGCACATATTTTCGATAGCTAAACCGAACCGAGCGCCTAGCGCTTCTTCAACTCAAAAGCGCTTATCCGGCCTTTTAATCGCAATTCTAATGTGTTTGCTGTTTAAGAAGACGTAATACAAACATCTCGCAAAAGCAACAAAAACAACCACAACAATTCACACACAAGTTGTATAGAAATGGTTGTAATAAATATATTCGACTTAATGGAAATGCTTTTCACCTACATAAACTATTAAGTAGGCGGGCGAGCGAAGTAAAATTAATAGAACTTTTACTTGGCTTTAACTGCAGTAAACACACAATGGGAACAGTGAGCAACATGTGAGGGAGGTTTATGCTACACCCCCAAAGTCATTTAAACACACTTAGAAAGCAAACGACCTTCTAAAATTTAGGTGAAAATATATGACAGAGTAAAATGTGTGCACTGCACCACAAAGCAAGCCTCTTCTAAATTTCCACAAGCCTATCACCACTACCACCACAAACACCAATGCCACCACTTTTCCTTTTGGCAACAGCACCTGTAACCACATTTACCAAGCATCTTAATGGAAAATAGAATGCCTTCATTGAATAAAAAGTTGTACGTCTATAAATAAATAGGAATGCATTAGGGTGGTACGTTTGGTTGAGTTAAGTTGAGGTTCTGTTGATCTGTAAACAACTATTAGGAATGTGTAGGATAGTTTCAAAATAATAAATTGGTAATTTACTATAAGGAGACGCTAGTTTTTTTATTAATGTATGTAGAGCCAGCGGATCTATCAGAAGTGCCTATGTTGGTAAATATTCCTGTCTATTTGGCAAAAATCAATAGCTATAAGTGGCGCTAGATTACGTTCAGAACTTCTTCAAATTGTAGTGCAAAAGAAGGACGCCACACTACTGTGACCTTTCGTTCCAAACTCAGGCGGTCTCCAAACATACATATGTCCTCTCAAACGAAGCGCCCTAATAAATATATGTATATGTCTGTACCTAAACGTAGCTACTCTCTTGCATACATATTTTTGGAAATTTTTGAATGTTGATAAGGTGTGTAAAAAAGTAAACGTAGACTGCGTTAACTGTAAAAGAAAAATGTACGGAATGAAATTAAATTAAAATTCTATATTCAATCTTTTGGCAATTTGCAACCCATTTGGTGGCAAAGCCGCAATTTATGGTGAGCACATTTTAAATAGCTGAGAAGGAATAAATTTTATCGCAAAAGTTTGGTGTGTTTTTTGTGAACATCTCTTACGGTTTTGTGTCGAATCACTTAGGCAAGGAGTTCTTCAACTGCAAATAACGATATCTACAAACAATAACTAGACAACGTTACTTTTTGAAAAACTTTAAATAAAAGGTAAACCCATTGTATTCTGCATTTTATATTTTATTTTATTTTATTTTATTTTATTTTATTATATTTTATTTTATTTTATTTTATTTTATTTTATTTTATTTTATTTTACTTCATTTTATTTTATTTCATTTTATTTTATTATAATTTAATGGAAGTCTTTTAAAATTTCGTGATTGCCAACGTAAACAAACTTAACTATGGTTGTTCACCAAGTTAAAGACTTGATTGTACATGTGTGGCTAGCGACTTAACATTGTCGTTTCACACCTTTAATGAGCAAATTTAAAATGCGCAAATCTGTTGATGACGCTGTTATAGCAACAACAAAAATCGTATAAGGACTCCTTTATTTACATACATGTCGGTTCACATAAACGCAAAAAAAAATTTATGCAGCAGTTGTAGATTATGCATTGTTTAAGCATTGTTGTTGCTTTTGGGCTACTACTATTTGCATTACTCATTTGTTTGTTGCGTTGCCAACAAATAGTAGCGCATGCGTCTCTGTGGCAACAGCAGCATGCAAGTGACATATCGTAAAGTACACATGCATACATATGTATGTATTTAAATGGATGTAAATGTATTCACAATAGACCGTATCGAAAGCACAAAGCTTCCTGAGGATTACAAAAGTGAAACGTAGATTATCGTTTAATGCGAGAGATCTCAACGAAGTTTTGCAGATGTGTGAGCTGCTTAATATGGTACCTTATTAGTGCTGCATAACAAACCTTGTCCTCCCTAAGTGGGCACGGCCAAAATCGCATCCAATAAATGGGAGTGATGAGTATCTCACCTCGACAAATCTCTACGTGTAGCAATTTTTCGAGTTCCTCAGCTATTTTTTTGGATTTCCAAATCTTGCATACCTCGCTGTCTCATGCTGTGTTCGTGGCTAGTTATTAGGTGGGAGCCTATTCTTATTGCTTAGTATTTTACTACTTTCATTGAGCTTATAGTTAATGAGATGATTTTAAAACCAGCTTCTGACGGTATACCCTTGAAGTGAAAAGGTAATTTCATGTTCCTTTCCTGGTCTAGTCGGCCGACCGTGAGAATAGAGTTTTCGATATATTTGATGCTACCATATTTGGCGGTGAATATTTTATTATTATTATTTTTTTTTCAATACTATCTAATTTGCATGCTTTCAATGTATGTATGCGCATGTGAATGATTTCATGTTATCCGAGTCATTGTGAAGATGCAAATCGAGAGCGTTTAATTAACACCCGCGCGAATTTCAATTGCTTGGTTGAGTAGGATGCCGCCGACTTTAAATAAATATAAGCGAGAATACACAATTGTTGAATTAATGCGTGTTTGTAACTGCTGCATGGTATGAAGATCACTTCGAGTAGCTCGTCTGCTACTGACATATCCTCTTGAAGTGAAATCTTGGTTTGTTAACGTGGCGATTTAAGCAATCAACGGTTTCACACCCGCCTACATACACACACACACACACGCACGCTTATATTTACTATATGGGTGATTTGTATGTTTGGTTTTGTATAGCCAGTAATGAAGGGGCATGCAGTAGCATCCGGAAATTTCGCACCCATGGGAACTTGTGTAATGCATGTCCGCAGCAGCCGTACCGTAACCAGCTACTTGCCTAACATACAACTATAAATATGCAAACAAATTCACATATGTATATCCTGAAACACACTGCAATGATGCAGCTAACTAGTCTGTCAAATACTAGTTCCTAACTATATCTTAAATGAGTACCAATGCGTTGAAACACCGAATTGACTATATTTGGAATCGCTTTTTCGAAGAAAGATATTGTATAAGGACCACGAGTCAAAGGTGGACGGTGCTATTTTATGTAAAAGACGCAGATTACACACCCTCTTCCAAGTCATAGCGCTCTTCAATTTCTCAAGTTCGGGTTTTCTGATGAATACCTGATAACTAGCATCCCATAACCCACACACTTTAAAATACCAATTTTTTTGCACTACAATCTAACTCTTGTCGAACTAAGTAGTTGATATTAAGTTCCAGTCTAACTAGTGTTGTTATAGTTAACAATTACTTCGTTTGTCTCCTGGGCATTCACACCAACTAGCTTGTACCTCCAAGTGTGTTGTCGTGTCTTCGTGCGCACGGATTTAAATCATTTTAATGATTTGTAAACAAAATTAAAATTTAATTCGCTAAAAGGCAACAACAACACCAAGTGTATTAGCAACAGCGTAAAGAACATAAGAAAAATAGTAAATAAGTATTTAAACAAACATGCAGATAGGTAGTAAAGAACAACGTACCAACCATCTTTGCTGCTCTTTGTAGCTCATTAAAATTGTTTGCGTGAAATAAATAAACAAAGTGAAATTAATTATAAACCGTGAAACAAATTGTTACTACTTTAAGTGAAATGCGAAAATTTTAAATGTTTTATTCATAATTTATTGGTTTTTGTTGTGCCTTACGTGTCGAAATTTTTAGTTTTATATCGCAATTAAGTGAACGGCAAATTAAATCGCTAAAGACTTCACTAGGTTAGGCCAAAGGAGGAGTAGCCATAATGTGATTTTCATAAGAATTTAAATATGGTTTTCAGAAGAAACAAGGAAAGCATGCTTAACTTATTATACCTAGTAGTGCTTCGCACACAAGGTATATTAACTTCATTCGCCTAACGGTAGTATGTAACGGCATAAACGAATCGAGATAGATATTGACTTATGTATATCAAAATGTTCAGGAGGAAAAGAGAAATCGATTGAGCCATGTCCGTCCGTCCGTCCGTCCGTCCGTCCGTCCGTCTGTAAACACGATAACTTGAGTAAATCTTGAGATATCTCAATGAAACTTGGTATGCAGGTTCCTTTTTACTTATCTCTGAACGCTATTGAAAATAGGCAAAATCGGTTAAAAGCCACGCCCACTTTCTATATATATATTATTGTCGAAAATACAAAAAGACTGATTATTCAGTACATAATACACCTATAAGGATAAAATTTGGTGTGTACCTTAGCGTTAAGGCAAAAAATAAATTTCTGAAGAAATTTTTAAAAAAGGGAGTGGCACCGCCCACTTTTGATTAAGTCAAATTTGGAAATATTATTAATCATAACTCAAAAACCGCTCAAGATAGCCAAATAAAATTCAGCACACATATTTATATTAATACAGGCAATATTTCGAAAAAAAAATTAGCGAAATCGGATTAGGTCCACGCCTAATTTTATACGAAAGATTTTGAAACGGATCATAGATATATTGAATATGCAATAACTTTGCTTAAACTAGCTGTATATCATTTCTATTTCACCCCTAAAGTGTTCGTGGGCAAAGAAAGTCGAAAGCACCAAATTTTTGGAAAATGGGCGTGGCCCCGCCCCTTTATGGGGGATTATTCCACAAAACTTTCCATGCCATAACTCCGGTAAAAATTGACTTATTGAAACGATATTTAGAGAAAGTGTTCAACATATAAAGCTAACTCTTTGCTGAAAAAATAAACAAAATCGGTGAATGGACACGCCCACTTTTTGACCATAGTTCTAAAAAACTTCTTCGTAAAATTAACATCGCGATATTTCCATAATTGTATACGTTATATAAATAAGATTTTACACACATAATAAGCTTTTTAAACAAAACTAAACTGTAAAAAAATTGTGTGGATTTTGGTGAAGTAGGCGTGGCGCCGCCCACTTTTTAGCATAAAAGCTCTGCTATTTTCAAAAGCGATTGCTTGGAATTTGATAAATGTATTTCAATGAAATTTTATGCTATACTTCCTAATAGTATGTAGTATACTCCTGCCAAATTACGCAAATCGAATAACAAACAAGCAAGATTTACGGGCAAGTAGTTAACACCCTACTGCCTTTTTTTTATTAAGTTTTTTTATTTTCATACCTTTCATGAACATGAGGAAAGCTATTTATATTTTGTTATTTAGTGATAATTGAATTTACCACTCACAAAAGAAGTGTTTTTAATCGAAAACAATCAGTTGCCTTTATAACAACTTTCACGTTATTAAAATAGACCTGAGTAAATTGGGATATCAAAACAGATCACTACTAGGTATTTAATGTTCGGTTACACCCGAACTTAGACTTCCTTACTAGTTTTAATTTATTTTTAGGTAAAAAATATATCGAAAAAGTTGGACGTACTAGGTTTGAGAGCCAGGGACTTATATAAATCGATGTCGCTCAATTCGCTAGAAAAATATGAAAATTTCATGTTGTGAAAGTGGGCGTGGTTGTTAATCGATTTTTTCAAGCACATCCTACATACATAGTAATAGTTAAAATATATCGATAAGCTTCTGAAAAATAGTTTTTGAAACAGCATAAATTATGTATAGTGGAGTCCAAGTACCGAAAATATCGGGACTTTTGCTACAAACGAGAGACATTCAGGTTGGAAAATTTATTATTAGGAAGCGGAAACTTTTTCGTTTTAAGAATCTAAAACTTATATGGAACTGGTTATATTTTCGGTATTTGTTACTCTTTCATTTTCGGATAAAAGTTCTTTCGATGAGAGTAAACGCTACCATATACTACCATGCGCTGTCATGGTAGCGTGTAACAAGCGTAATTCACGGGACCGTAAAGCATCGGTTGGACCAGGTATTGGACTTATGTGGCCAACTCTCATGGTCTATTACATAATGCCGGAGGTATCTCAACGACGTGTCCTCTCTCTCTTCAGAGGAATACTGAAGACAACTATAAGTAATATACGCTGGGAAGCTGAGCTACGAGCGCCCACACACTTCTAGGAAATGAGTCGGTAAGTGTACCCTTGACTTTTTTCTTAAAAGTCTTGGAATCACAATAAGGTTAAATCTGCCCTTATCAGGTTTTTATATATGCAATACTTCGAAGTTTACTTGGCCTGTATCTGTTACGGAGGGAAACAAGTTTCTAGAAGAAAGAAGTAGAAGACAACTATGTATCTCTGTCAACCGTTTACCTTACAGACCTATGAAAATTGTAGATAAGAGCGATGTTAGCAAAGATGTGGGTAAAGGTAGAGTTTAAGGGGTATCACAATAAGCCCATTTTTGGTCTAAGCTTTTAGTTTTTAGGTGGCTTTTCGTTAGTTACTAGGTACCTTTTAAGTATCGATAACTGATTCGGTAACCGGGCCTACCTTTTCGGTATCGATTACTGTTTCCAGCACCGGTTACTTTTCTGTACCTACTAATTTTTGAATCCCGTTTCCTTTTTGTGTGCTGAATTGCTTTTCCAACACGTTTGGGGATTCGAGATTCGGAACCCGCTACTTTTCATCACTGAAATCATTAGGCATGAAACAAGCCGGATATTGTATAAATCCCGAATGGTGCTAACTTTAGTAAGTAAATAAATATTGTAGCCACCATCAATCGCAATGAGGACCATAATCATTTTCGTGAAACTTTCATAATCAGCGAGAATACACATGTTCCAATAATATTGACACATTTTGTTAAAATCCCGAAATATTCATTTTTATTAACATTGACGTGCAATGAAATGACATTCATAAAGTAGCTGATTAGCATTTTGCTGGTCTGTCGTTGGCCATTACTGGGCGAATAACCAAGCACACATCGTACAAATAACCAGTGACACAGATACTCGAGGCCAATTACAGTCACTGTTTTTGTTGTTGGTGTTACCGTTTTTGTTGGCAACATTAATAGCCAATGCAAATACATAGTTTGTGTTACACCCATTTCCTTTACATAATCATAGAGTTGTTTTTGTACTTTTGCCAGCATCATGCCGGGCCCCTTACTACCACAGACTCAACCGCAGAGCAGCTGGAATATTGTTGCAACGGTGTTGCTCCATTTCGGTGAGATTTTATTGCAGCAATTTACATTAATTTCTAATTAAAGCAGAAAATCGCCCAACATCAAACCGCCTTCTAAACTCCACCTCTCCCGCCCTAAGCGAAGGCAGCACTTTATTGGCATTGCCGTCATGGCATATCTACTGACAAGTGAGCTACCACGCCCACTTGTACAACTATACACACACATACATACAAACTGCGATGCAGTGTTCCCGGGGCAGCTGTGGCGTTGGTGACAGGAGCGACTTTTCAAGGCATAAACGCGTAATTGCAAATTTCAGCTAATTACCATAAAAGTCGTTCAATGGACAGCAGACTACTGAGCTGTCAATCGATCAGTGCGCGGTATTCAAGGGGTAAGATATGTATGAATATATGAATGCCGTTTGTTGTCAGTATGTAATCAATGAACGAACGTGCCAGTGCGTCTGACATCGGCGACCTACGTACGAAATGGGATGGTTGTGTTGGTCGTAGCCTTGTCCGTCTCATCATTATTGAACCTATCAATGAGCTGACATTGTTCGTGAATTTCAAAAGTTGATTTTGTTGCTTTATTGCTTTTGTACACATTACTCTCTTTTTGTTGTTGTTGGTATTTTGTTCACTTGAACATACGCAAATTATTATTGAGTCCACACACATCTCTGAAATATGCCCGCAGAAATGAGCAACTTACAAGCGATTGACAATGTTGTGGACATGATGCGCATGGATGATAGGCTGTTATGACCAGGACCACAAAATGCAACTACAACCGCGACCAAGACTTGGATAGACGCTGGCGGCAATAATGTGTTGCATTTTGGCGGCGTTGTGCAATTTTAATGATTACTTAACTGGAAACTTTCATAAATTCATATGAAGGAGATGCGGGGCAAGGGAATAGATACTCACATGAGCGTCCTGAAAAAAAAAATGTGCGACTACTCCCCAAATACATGCAGATCAGATTAGTTAGGGTACAAGTGAGTTATATCATAGTTTTGTGGTACCGCTTTGAAGAAATAATGAAACCAAAATGGATTTGAACTGGAAAAAAAAGAAGACACTTTAGCGAGGTAAGTGATATTACAGATGATTTCCGATTTGGTTTTTTCTTCAGCTTTTTGTTTGCTTTTTAAAAAACGCCTGTGTCCGTATGTACCTTCCATTAAAAATCCCAATCAAACGAAGGTGAGCAAATAAGTTGAATGTAAACGGACTCAAGTGGTAAGATTAAACAATGCTTAATTTAGGTGTATTTTGAAGTTGCTTTGAAAACTTTCCATTATTGATAATGGGCTGCACCCATCACCCTCTTTTCATATTGCTTATGATTTTTGGGAGTGTTCCAATTAAGAAGACATATTGTATTTATCTATGATCGCCCAACGTTAAATGCTCCAGCTGTTGCTTGCAAAAAAAATGAGGACAAGTAAGCTTTGCCCTATTCCGTATTTGTATGTACCCGGCAGTGAAATATGAATATAGTTAGAGAAAATACTAGTTTAGAATTATACATTTTTGAACTGGTTCGAAACCGACCCTTTTTATACGAAGTATAAATTCCGAGCAGCGGACTCATGGGCTTAATCTTTCAAAGGGATACAGAACACACTAACTTGAACCAATTTGGATATATCTGCGAAGGAAAGCTCCTTGGAGCTCACCCTCCATTTCTCTCGAAATCGTGTAATAACTAGTATTTAGAAATTTTAGAACTAGTGCGTTTCACTACAGGCAATGCATGAGATCACATGTGAATGTAAATCACTTTCGATCATAATTGAAATTAATTTCAGTTGTACTACTTGAAACCGTTAAAAGATTTAATATGGCCTAATTCAAAAAAATCGCTTTTAAATTTATTGAAAAAAAAAAAATAACAAAAAAAATTAACAAACAAATCTCTGTAGCTATTCAAATTACTACATGAGTGGTGGAGCACCTATTTTTCGTGACTTTAAGATTTCTTTCCGAAAACAACATAAAACATAAGTCTTAACATCAGTGATATGTGTGTACAAGTATGTAAGTGAAAGAGCGTGTGCGAGAGCTTCAAATGCGTTGCATGCGTATGCGCTTAAGAGCCCAAACACTTTTAATCTATTAAAATTTGTCGATGAGTGCGCACTTCTTGTCCAACTTGTTGTCACTTATTAACGTCGAATTTGTTTGAAAAGTTCAAGCCCTCTGTCACACCATAAGCGGATTACCGTTCAAGCTTAGACGTCATGTGTGCACTGAGGAAAATTCGTAGACCTCAATTTAAAAGACATAATTTTAATTGAATTTATATCGACTTTAATTTAATTAAATTAATTTAATTTAATTTAATTTAATTTAATTTTATTTTATTTTATTTTATTTTATTTTATTTTATTTTATTTTATTTTATTTTATTTTATTTTATTTTATTTTATTTTATTTTAATTTATTTTATTTTATTTTATTTTATTTTATTTTATTTTATTTTAATTTATTTTATTTCATTTTATTTTATTTTATTTTATTTTGTTTTATATTATTTCATTTTATTTTATTTTATTTTATTTCATTTTATTTTATTTTATTTTATTTTATTTTATTTTATTGTATTTTATTTTATTTTGTTTTATATTATTTTGTTTTATATTATTTCATTTTATTTTATTTTATTTTATTTTATTTTATTTTATTTTATTTTATTTTATTTTATTTTATTTTATTTTATTTTATTTTATTTTATTTTATTTTATTTTATTTTATTTTATTTTATTTTATTTTATTTTATTTTATTTTATTTTATTTTATTTTATTTTATTTTATTTTATTTTATTTTATTTTATTTTATTTTATTTTATTTTATTTTATTTTATTTTATTTTATTTTATTTTATTTTATTTTATTTTATTGTATTTTATTTTATTTTATTTTATTTTATTTTACTTTATTTTATTTTATTTTATTTTATTTTATTTTATTTTATTTTATTTTATTTTATTTTATTTTCCAGGCGGCAAACGTTCACAACTAAGTATACAAACTAAAATTTTGTGACCCGTTTTCGTTTGATCTCTCTTTTTGTCTTTGTCATTTTAACTGTTCTTGCTTTTTTTTGTTAAGTCAAAATAATTTGATTACAATAAAATACATTTTTAAGACCGGAAGCTATTTTGATGGACATTACCTTCACGCTCTTTGCCCATTTGTGTTTTTCTTATTACATTATTTTGTAATTCTTATCAATTTTGCTTTGTGGAATTTCATTAATTGAAGCTGGGTGTGTTATGGATTTCGACGACAACTAGCCTTTTAGACTTTTGTGGTAAAACTATGTATGTATGCATATGTATTGTGTGGCAATTGGAAATTGATTTGAGGATAGCGGCTGAATGTGATGAGATTGATGAAATTTGTGGGAAATTAAGTATAAATAAATATATGAGTTACTATGTTTATTAA
Source organism: Sphenella marginata (assembly GCA_951509765.1). Classification (NCBI taxonomy): domain Eukaryota; kingdom Metazoa; phylum Arthropoda; class Insecta; order Diptera; family Tephritidae; genus Sphenella; species Sphenella marginata. The sequence continues at coordinate 10,980,910 of OX608081.1, read as the reverse complement.
ATATAGACAAAATATTTATTTCGGAAATTGGACTGTAAATATACAGACTTGCGAAAAACTGCTAGGAAATACATATATTAAGAGAAGTTCTGTCTTTAGGTTTCAAATGGCTCTAATAAAATCCATATGTGACATTATTCTAACTCTGAGTTAATTGCCGACGTTGGCGTTATTTCATATTTCATGGATTGGTTAGTTTATGTTGACGTTAAGTTGCAGCGAGCATGTTTAGCTTATAAATTGAAAAATTATGTCTACCAAATCATTACCTCAGCTTAAGCAGCGCCTTTCAGCCGTTCCTAACGTCTTTCTTTTCTTAGCTTTTTTTTTTATATTTTTTGGCTTACTTTACCCCACAGTGATTTCAGCTTTCCGACTCTAGACTTTCATTGCGCTACAAGAACAGGCATTTTTTAAGTCATACTCATTATGAAAAACAGATCACAATTTGACTCAATATCCATTATGAAAATTATTGTAGGCAACTTGCACATTTCGCTTCTTTTTCGCGTTAAAAAATTATTCACATTATAATTTGCACAATTCAGTAATTTTAATTGTTTCCGTGCGAATGATTTCACTGAATGCCACATTTTACAATTCTCTTTATGCCGTTGTTCATTTTATAGTCATTATTGTTCATAGCCTTACATATACATAGATATATTTATTTACCTACATATTATTATTATAGCATAAAGATTCCGCATCCGCATTTTCTCCCCACTTTCATTCTCAATATTCGCCATTGTCGGTGATTTTTTTGTTTATTTCATATTCCAATAGCCTTTGGGTGCACAGTTTTTTAATGCCCATTTCCTTTGCTTTTGTTGTGGCCAGTGGGCTATAAAAAGAGGGACAACTGATGTACGGTAAAATATGGGCAACAGGGTTGAGGGGAAGTACTTTTTAAAATGAAGTGCCATTAAATTGTTAAATTGTTGAAAAGGAATATAACAGGATGTAATTTATTCACTTTGATAGATTGTAAGCATATAATAATAATGCACAATATAATAAAAATAACAGTAACAATAACAAAAATATCAATAATATTGTTATTAATAATAATTATAATATTAATATTAATAATAATAATAATAATAATAATAATAATAATAATAATGATAATAAACATAACAATAATAATAATAATAATAATAATAATAATAATAATAATAATAATAATAATAATAATAATAATAATAATAATAATAATAATAATAATAATAATAATAATAATAATGATAATAATAATAATAATAATAATAATAATAATAATAATAATAATAATAGTAATAATAATAATAATAATAATAATAATAATAATAATAATAATAATAATAATAATAATAATAATAATAATAATAATAATAATAATAATAATAACAATAATAATAATGATAATAATAATAATAATAATAATAATAATAATAATAAAAATAATAATAATAATAATAATAATAATCATATCTAATAATAATAATAATAAAAATATTAACAACAATGGCCAGCCTAATATCGAACATAGCATAAGAAAATTGCTAACATCCACGTTTCATTCTATCTATCATCTATTATGTAGGATGCATTTTTTATTTAATAAAAGAAATATTTCCTTAAATTCACAACGAATATTGCACTTCATCTAGTACCTTAAAGCAGCCGAACGCAGTAATTTTACATTGTTGCACTTTTTGTTGAAAATTTTTTCGGTTAATTGATGTATTGTTGTCACCAATGTTATTGTACGCACACAATGTTGTTGTTGCGCGAAAGAAATGTCATTTAAAATTAATAACATTTACGTTGCTACAAAAACAAAAGGCACAAATAAACGCACACAAGATAAGACAAAAAGTGGCTGACAAGTCAATGAAATCACAAAATGAAAGGAAATGAAGTCAGTGAAAATTAATCACCAACCAATATGCAATGACGGTTTGTATGTATGTATGTAATGTTGATTGAAGTCAAGTCTATGTATAAATACATATGTATGTATGAATGAAGCTATATACATATAAGACACTGCAACAATAAGAGTAATAATTAAAAAGTCGAACAATTTCCGTAACAGCTCATAAGGTGAAGGAGAACGCGAGCGCGCATTTGCCGAGTTAATTCGCATGTTTGTGCACTTAAAATACATACATACTTACTTTGTCTCATGCGTACGACAGGGCGTATGAGTGTTTAAATACATTTTAATTGCATGTGAAAGTCGAATGTTGTTGATAAATTGGTAAATTGTTGAGTGAAATGACAAGATGGTACTTAATGAATGAAGGAAATAATGGAAATGTACATAAATACGATACACATATGTATGTATGTATGTACATTGTGTGTGGCCGGAAATGAATTAATTTTAATAATAATTTATATTATCTTGCAGTGCCGTAAAGCATCAGTGAAGACATTCATTACAAAAGGAAAGCAACGAGTAGGAAGCTATAAGGATACACAATAACGCGGTGACACAAGACTTTTTAATTCATGATAATTAAAAAATATATATGTATCTACACTTAACTTGGCTAGATGTTAACTCATCTGCTACCTGAGGTTTGCAAGTGGGCTTCTTTGGAAGAAGTAAACTTAAATATTCCTTTTCAACCAACAAGACATTTTATGCCTGTTTTACTGAAACAGCGTGGAACCAATTTTGAATTAAATGAGCCTTTCCAATGTTTGTATGAAAATAGTAAGCTGCATATTTGATATTTTTTACTGGCTTTTTAGAATTAAAAAATCTGTACTATTCTCGTTAAATTAAAAGTAACTTTGTAAATTTACTTTCTCTCTTCATTTATGTAAACTTCTTGTGTTACTTAGCTGATGAGTTTTGCTCTACAGCTCAGAGGTTTAAGATCTCACCACTTAACAACCCCTTACCTTTCAGCTATTCCGAAATAAATTTAAAATTTGTTAGTCGAGCCGTACTCTCTTTGAAACTATTACTATTATTATTATTATTATCAACGTTTGTTATACCCAGCGTACTAGTACTAGTACAAGGGTATTATAACTTTGTTGGGATAACGGTTGGTTGTACAGGTATAAAGGAATCGAGATAGATATAGACTTCCATATATCAATATCATCAGGGTCGAAAAAAAATTTGATTGAGCCATGTCCGTCCGTCCGTCCGTCCGTCCGTCCGTCCGTCCGTCCGTCTGTCCGTCCGTCTGTCCGTTAACACGATAACTTGAGCAAATAATGAGATATCTTCACCAAATTCGGCATTCGTACTTATTTGGGTTCAGAATAGATTGCTATTGAAAATGGGTAAAATCGGACCATAACCACGCCCCTTTTTCGATATCGAAAATTTCGAAAAACGTATAAAACGGGTTAATTCAATATCAGAAGCAGCTACAATGATAAAATTTGCAATATGTATTGATTTAGATGTTCTAAGGCCGATTTTATCAAATTTTTTTAAAAGGGGCGTGGCACCGCCCACATATATTTGAAGAAATTTTCAAATTTTGACTCTCAATAACTTCAGCACAGTTTATGATAGTACAACGAAATTTTGTAGAGGGCATACTATTGTTGTGTTAAATTCAGATATAGAAAATAAACGAAATCGCTTAGCGACCACGCCTACTTTTTCATAAAAGTTATATTGAAAGGAGGTGGAAATATTGAAAAGTCCATATCTAATTAAGTGATACCGCTATAATAATATAATTTGGTACATACATCAATTTTCATATTCTTTACATTATTTTTGCAAAATTTTGGAAAGTGGGCGTGCCACTGCCCACTTATGAGTCACGCAATTTTCAAATTCGACTGCTAATAACTTCAGAACGGTGTGAGATAGATTTACGAAACTAGGTACCAGGCATTTTATGTTTATGTAGAGTACTACTATAGAAAATAAGAAAAATCGGTGAGCGACCACGCCCACTTTTGGACTAAAGTTCTCTAAACGAGAGTTAGGAAACCGGAATATGCAATATCTGTTTAACTGATAAAGATATAATGCTAAAATTTAGTACACTCATTCACTTGATGCTGTTATTAGTGTTGTTTAAAGGTTTTTTGGTTATATTTTGGAAAATGGGCGTGGCACCGCCTACAAGTGAATAAACAAAATATCAACATTTCACTATTAACAAGCCACTGTGAAAGTATCATAAAGATCTGCAATGAAAACTGATCTTCAAATAGGGACAAACAACATAATAAAATCCGTGGGCGTGCCACCACCCACTGTTTTAAAATTATGTAAATATTGATTAATGGACACATATATCCGTACGTCGAAAAATTTCACAAAATACGTTAAAAGTTATGGGCATGGCACGCCTTCTTTTCCAAAGTTATATATAGGACATGGTATCACCATTGAAAAGATTGATTGAGTACTTTTGGCTCATGTAAGCGGTTAATGCTTTATAAGCAAGGGAAGTAGTCGCGCCCACCAAATTCGCTATTGTTTAGGCTGGGAATAGATTGGTTTTTAAAATGGGCGAAATCCCCGCCCCCCGAAAAACCCGCCCCCTTTTTCTGGAAACTAACGCTGGGTATTAAATGTTCGGTTCACCCGAACTTAGACTTCCTTACTTGTTTTTTGTTGTTTTCTTTTCATTCCACTTCAACAAATCTAATTATCAATAAAACATTAAACAGAATTTAATTAAAAATATACGTACGGTTAAACAACAACAAACAAATTAATATTTGCTCACTTTGCTTGCTTTGTTTTCACACACACATTTTGTATGCATCAAAGTAAACAACGATGAGTGCTGGGAGAAGGCGCGCACACCTTCGCGTTTATGTGCAATGTTATATTAGAGCTGTATTTACAAACCGCTAACTCGAGATACGGATGGTGAATGTAAAACTTGTGTAGTCCTGGGGGTTTATTTTATATGTATATTAAATTGAGACTAATAAAAACTCAAGTTTTCCATGCGAAATCCGTTCTCAGAGGTTGGTAGATTTCAACGCTTCAAAATTGATAAGAATTTAAGTCCACCTTATTTCTAATGACACACACAGGCACATTTGCTAAAACGTTTGTAATTTGTAGAATTTTACAGTTTTGTTATTAAAAACTTTAAAAATTCATATTTGCTGAAATTTTTGTATTGCCTTTTTGTTTTAGTGACATTATACCCAGCTGTGCTTAACACAAAATCTATTATCTCTTCAAGCTAAATTGATAAACGTTGATAAAAGTAACTTAAAAGAGAATTGGATGATTGGGTAGTTTTACGAATAGCGAAAACTTCTTGTTGGACTTACGGTAGGTAGGAATTACTAAGCCAGGTCTGTACGCACGTTCCATTGTTCCATGATAACTTCGCCCACTTTTGAAAAATGAGTGACACCATCAATTTACTTTTACAAATATGATTAAAACTAAATAAAAAATTCTACATCGCCAGGGGGAGATCTAGTTATCATTTATTGGCGCACGGATGTCATACTTTTCATCAATTACTAACAACAATTGGAAACTTCAAGCCAAGGGAATTCAAAGCTTACTTCACATGTTGTTTGCTAACTCGTTCGAGTTTTAGTAAAGCTCACAGCTGTGTATATAATAATCAATTTCAACAGAGATTTGACTCCCTTACTGGTTTTTATTTGAAATTTGTGTTTTTTTTTCATTTGCGAAAAGTTTCACTGTTGTTTTATTTTTGTTGCTTCCCCTAGCATTTCTATTTTGTTGTCAAACAAACGAAATTAAAATTCCGCAAATAGTTTTGATGCGCTTTGTAACATGCACTTTTTTGATAACCATACCGCGAATGAGCAACGTAATACATGAAAAGGCAAAAGAGGCTTAAATATTTCCAGTAGTGTGATGCATAAAAATATATCACAGTTTGATTTGTGGAACAACGAACTGCTTGTAGCAACTCTTTGCCAAAAAAAAAAAAAAAACAAGCATAGTAATATATGTGCGTATCTGTGCACTAGGGATGATATTTTTTTGGATTTGTTATGGGTTTCAGTGGGAAGTTTTCCATCTATCGATGTTTATTTAAAGTCTCACAAACTTTTCATATTTTTTTAAAAGCTAAGAGCAGCTAATGTACGTTGCCTTTAGCTTTAAAAAAAAATATTAAAAGTTTCTGAGATTTCAAATCATCAAATATTTGTAAGACTGATATCTGCCAACAATTGAAATTTCATCTCGAATAAAACGATGCTAAAGAGTTGCATTATTTATATCGATTTCGGTACTTAACAACTTCCCTGTCCCCATACAAAGTGTTTTGTGACTGCCCCACGTCCACTAGTTTTTTTATTGCTTAACTGTGTAATATGAATATATATTATAAAATACTATTTTTGTAATCAATTTGACCTTTATTGACCTTTTTTAGGCTATTTTATTTTGTGAGTCAAATGTGACTCACGAACGTGGCAAAAACAATTGCGAAATTTTCTTTCAATTGCCTAAAGCTTGGGTCTTTTGCTATACGCTCACATAGAATTCACAAATATATAACGACACGTTCATAGCAAGAAAGCTTCTTAAAGTTGTATAGGAAAATGAGTCACATGTGACTCATGAGCTTATTTGAAAACGCTCTCGTGAGTCACATAAGACTCATTTGACAGGGAAGTTGTTAAAAGGCACGATATCCTTTTACGAGCATCCTTAGTATGCTGATATGTTGCAGCTCGTGCCTATGTGCTATGACGTTTATTTGCTAAGTGTAAAATAAAAAGCATTACAAAATTTATTTCAATGCGTTTCCATATACACATACCCTCCTGCAAAGGTTTATAGCTTATAAAAGGCTTATTTTATTCAAGCAAATATCTTATATCACGAGCCTTCATAATCGTAAGACGTATCAGTTTAATCAGTTGATGACGGGAGTTTAGTGAGCTTGGCTTTCACATCCAGGGTACGGGATTCAAGTCCATAGATGATAATATCAAAACACAAAATGAAAAACGAAAAGAGAACACAACAAACCCTCCGTTATACAATAAATTAGCTGACTGTGAAAAAAACGAATGCATGACGAAAGGTTTAACTCTGTTTAGGGGAAATATAAGACACAAAGCGTGGCAATTCAACAATTCATTATTGCCCACGGAATTTGTTTTTTCCTATTTTCACATGCATCTCTGTGTGCTTCTTTGTTATTGTATATTTTAGGCAAACGCTAAATTTACAATAAATTTCTACTCTCGGCCTTTATCCTGTGGCATTTAATTAAAATTGTTAACGTATTTTTATGCGGATGAGTTGGAATTTAAAATGAAATTTAGTGTGTAAACGAGATGAATAAAATAAATTTTATTGCAGACTTTATGCAAAATTTGATTTTTATATGCTTATTGGTCGATGTATGTGCGTATGTACTTGAAAAATTATAACAACCTTGACCCTCTGTTTGTAACCTGCAGAAAATTGGACTAGCTCAGAACTATCTCTGAGCTATATCGGTTGGAGGCACTACCAGGCCTAGCTCAATCGCTAAGGATTTATTTTCAACTGTCTACTTTAACATTGCGTTGTCATTGGCGGTGACAATTGTTACCAGTGCATTACTTGGTAGCACGTGCTGAACCGGTTATCATTGGAACAGTCCTAAGATAGTTTGGCTTTGGCTAGTTCTGACCTGCTTAAATTTTTGAACGTTTTGGGGGTAGTTCTGCTTGTGGATGAGTGATTATCGATTTCCGATACTTCATAAGGCTGCCAATAGTGGCGTAGTTTCCAGACGCAAATGATTGACTTTTTGCTTGATGACAACAAGCTCTTTCTCTTGTCCTCATTCACCGCCAAATCCTTGGAGACTTATCCCTTATAGTTTCTAGGCTCCTCTTAAAACAAAAGTATACAAGCCCTTGTACTTGCCTCAATAGCTTAACACCAAAGCAAACATGAATCAAAAGCTAAGACGTAACAAATATCCATCACTTTTTCACATTAAAAATGCGCTAAGTAGGTGTAGGTAAAAATGGTTTTTTTTTTTTTTTAGTTGCAAGTTCAGATCGCAACACAAGTGCTCTGCAAACAAAGAATTGTTACAGAAAGTGCTACAACATGTTGCACGATCACTTTTGTGTGAGAGTGACGGAATGGTAAATGCGCTTTCTGGAATATTTTAAAATATATAAAAATACATGTGTACTTATGTTTACACTTAAGTGTGTAAATATATATTTGTACGTATTACTATAGTAATTCATATAAGTATGCAGAGCTAAAACGGAAAAGATTGACACAGCTCTCATTTGGAGGCATCTTCCAACTAATCCGACATGAATCAAGTGCACTTTGATGTTTTTTCTTGGATGCTTGTTGCTTGACGCGTTGTAGGATGATTTACCATTTTTTACACCATGCACATGTGCACACAGCGGTAAAGGGTGATGCAATAATTTAATTCTGTTTGAAAATTTAAAAAAGTTTACAATTATTTTAAATTTATCATAAGTAAGGATGGTAATTGGGTATCCAAACATATTCGACTTATCGTTCTTATTTTTTAACAAATCTATGTAAGTTCGAATGGAATCGTTCGTGCTAGGTAAAAGTGGGCGTGGTCAGTTGGTGGTGATTTACATGTTCCCACTGATTTTGTCTGCGTCTCCAAAGCTGTCAGTGCCAACACAACATTTGTTTATATGAACTCTATTTAGGTCACCCTATATTTATCTGGCTATATGTTCCTCTAAGTATGCCCACTCATGTAGGTACAACACCATTTCCATTATATTTACCTATGACACCTATGGCTGGTACTTGTACATACGTGCAAATATACCTACATACATAGGTGCCTATGAAAATCTCTGAAGTATTTGACAAACATGGCACTTACTGACGCCACTGAAATGTCAGTTTTGACATTTCGAATGACTTGAGCAGCCTTTGCTTATGCACGCCACCATATTGATTCAAAGTCGTATTTGCATGTACCTAAATTGAAAAAAAGTGTTAAGTAGTGTAAGGGATCTAGACAGAAGTGCAACGTATTTATGTTAACTATGATATGGTTGCACTCACTTAAAATAAGAAGCAGTGTATTCACAATTAAAGTAGTTTGATAAGCAAAAGTGCACTCTTAAAAATTATAACTGAAATCATTTCTGTTTTGGGTTCTAAATTGGAGAGCAAAAAAAAATTTGGTCCTAATTTCAAACAATTTTTGTTTTCTAGAAAATATTTAGTATTCATTTACATACATATTTTAAATTGTATTCCGAAGACAAGAACCTTAAGCAAATTTTTTTGAATATATATTTTTAATTGCATGAAAAGGCAAGTCTGTGTAAATTCCCACAGTCGACTAATTTTGTCGTCCTTATCATTTCGGTATACCATCTCTTCTTCCTCTCACACACACAAATATGAATTGGGCCAAAGTTTATAATCCATTTAATTTTTTTAGTTTACTTAATTTCAATCATGAAAATAGCGTGGTAACTGAGATGTAGCCTAGGACTTTAGTAATATTCAATTATGTTCTGTTAACAGCAATTGCCTGACTCTTTCTATAATACAAATAACTCGAAGAAAATTTCTTAAGAGTATATGAATCACTCGAAAACAAAAAAAATTTCTTTCAAATGGAAGTGCGGAGCAGGGCTGCCACTAAACAATTTTTTTGGTAACAAAATTTTTCAATAAAAGTAACCAAGAGTACAAAAAAATAACCAAATTAATATAACTTGAGTTTCCACTAAGCTTTGTTAAATTTTTATTTTATGTGACATATAACTTCAACAAAATATATGGTTAAAATATTAACTTAACATATTTAATGTTGTCGAAAACACAGTGGGAAAGTAAGAAAATGCAAAAAGCTTAGAAGTATCCAAAATGAGCAAGCGGTAACCATGTAACTAAATGAAAAACTGGTAACCATGTTGGTGAAAAGTTACCAAAAACGGCAGCCCTGGTACGGAATAAGGGCCCTGGGATATGTTTGTTTTATGTGGAAATCTTATCATGGCAATCATAACAAAAAGCTGGAACGAGTACAGAAAATTTTTGTATGCTTTGGGCTGAGGTAATTGAACTTTCCTGAACCAAAGGCACCATTCTTTCGCTCACGATCACTTCAAGGTAGCTCGACTGTCACTTTTACCGAAATTGAACGTCGGTACCCAAAGTGTCATTGCGAATTTAGAAAAGTAACGGAACTGCTCCAGATGTGACCTAAGACACTCAAGTAATTGCAGTAATCACAAGCAAGATCGACGCCCTAACTTTAGCAACTATTAATACCCAAAGACATTTAAAAAATCCCTGAAAGCATTTTAATTTTGCTTAATTTTTCTGCGAATCGCTTTGTTTTACAGGCATCAGAGTTGCCTTGTTGTTGTTATTTTAGCGCACACTTACACTGCACAGCCTTTTGTGGCAATGTCGCTGCTGTTTAAGCATTCCTTGAATTGAGTAAATCTTCTATGGAAATCTATTATTGATGTAAACCAAAAAAAAAAAAAAAAAAAAAAGCAGCAACAAAAAACCACAGAAAGCACGAAAAAAATTAAATTTTGCTGCCTTTTCGGTGCTACGCTTGACTGTTTTGCAAGCGATCGTATCGGTTGTGCAACATGTGAGATGATGCCACATGCCGCTAAGCCGCGCAACTAAATGCTGCTTTGTTGTTGATGTTGTACTTGTTGTTGTTGTTGTTGCTCTTACTTTTCATTTGGTGTTTTTATTATTATTGTGCGAGTTATTTCATTATTATTATTTGTTTGCACTTTTGTGGCAGCCCGTCGTGTTGCACAGTGTTGCATGTTGTTGATGAAATGCATTTTTCTTGTTAGAACATTTTTGCGACTCGCTTGTGACATTTTTCGCCATTAGAAATATTTGTACTTTGGCATTTTGTGGTAAAAGTGGATTTGCAAAAAAAAAAAAAAAACAAAACAAAAATCCATTTGTAGAAAGCAATCAACAGGCTGTTTATACAAAAGTACGCATGTGAATGGCAAAAAAGTAAAATCACTTTTTGCCATTAAATTTTGTGTGATATGCGACCAAAAACTGTTGGCCGTCAAAATATTTGCGAGTCAAATTTCACAAAAACAAAGCAAGTGGTAAACGAAATGCAAAAGCACAAAACGAGCGCCGTAATGGGCCAACAAGCCATAAAATATTGTGATTCGAATGTCGTTTAAATTTTATGGCCGCATGGACCAAGTAGGAATTTGGCTTGTGGAATATGACAAAAATATTTGCACTTTACTGCGCTCAAATGAATTCATGAAAATCCTCTAATTTCATGCCTCCTAATAAATAGAAAACTTGTAAAATACTTTTAAGGAACGCAATATCTGAATTTTTTCAACATCAACCTATCTCAGCTGGAAAAAGGGCGCACTTTTGAAAAAAAAAAATGTATTTTATTCCGATTAAATAAATATTTTATAATCTTTAATTGGACCCTCGTTTTATGGTTCAAAATTATAAATGGCAAGAACTTCGTAAATGGATATTGCCTCGTGCCTACGAAACTTAAGAAGCTTACGAAATTTTAACCCACGCTTCTAAGCAAATTCTTCCCGTTGTATGTATATCCAAATAATGAAAAATAATCTTGCACGACACAAGACGCAATGACCCAGCGCTTTCCAAGCTATTCAATACCTGTAAGTTGTTTAACAGAAGATTTCATAGAGTACTAAAAAATCATCCCTGAACACATGAGAGCAAACCCAAGCAGTTTCTGAAGATCCAGAGCCCGTGTGTACCGACTTTGACTAACCTAGACTTCCCTACAGGGCACGATGTAATTAGAGTACCCAAGTAAATCAGCATGCATTTGTTGGTGCGTGTCCTCTTGGAATGCGGAGAACTGGCAAAAAATGCAAATTTGAGTAAGTTGACATGGACTTATTGCTATAAAAAGAGAAAATCTTTAAATAACCCCACATTCAACCATGTATAGCAACACCTAGGTATACACCAAAAAAAAATTGTGTGTTGTTTGCTGAATGATTTTTTGTTGTTGTTGTTTGTCAAACATTTGTACCAGATTTTATAGACTTTCCTTTTAATGTAATGTAAACTGTGTACATTTTTGTACTTGCTATTGTTGGAGGATGTTTATTTTACAAATAAATCTTTAGTCACCACAGTTCAGAAAACTCACCACTTCGATCACACACCAATGCAGGCAAACTTTCTACCATCACGCTTGAAGAACGCAAAATTTTCTGTTTGGCATTTAAATATGCACTTATATATGTATATGTAAATATATAGGAATGTACGTATGTATGTATGTATTTATACATTTATATAAATACAAAAGTTTGTGGCATGTTGCACGTACTTAAGTCACACCATAACGCTACAAACTTGGCTAATCCACGTTGCGCGCTTACAACTTCAATTCATTGAACATGATCGGCTTTAATTAGTAGCTGTTCAATGGTTAGTCCACAACAACAAAAAACAACAACAAAACAATGATTTGTAAGTAGGTAGCAATGGAATCAAAAAACAAAGGTGCGAATGTACAGACAGCAAACACTGCTGTGCTACACCAACAAATGAGCAAATAAACTAAAAAGAAGTTTCCATCTTGCCGCCCGCTGCCTTTAAAAGGAATAAGGAAAAAATGAGCTACCAAAACAAGCTAAAATCTACAATCGGCAATCGACCAAATGACCAACGACAAACAGTGGCAGCAGCAACAGTTAATGTCCGTTCGTTGCAAAAGTAGTTGTACAGAAACAACAACAACCACAACACAAACAATGCAACACGACCACACTACAATACGACAAATACATTAATTGAGATTAGTGCAATGTTTTATTTTGGAAACCGTAACGGAAGACGAACAAAAAAATAATTAAAATCACTACAAAAAAAGGCCATGCACGCAAAGATAGCTTTTGCTGGTTGCTCTTTGTTTGCGCATACGCAGACAGTCGATGTATGTGGCAATATTGTTGTTGCTCGGCTGCATGAAGTCCAAGTTGTGAGCAGAAGCGCCTAGCTTGGATCGTGTTCGGAACGCCCAAGACAGTGAACAATTTTAGATTTCTAATGATCGCTCTCTATACTCAAACAGAAAAAGCTAAGCTTTCTTACAGAGTACCTCTTCTTGAATTAAGTGATGGGTCTTCTTCTAACTTAAGGAACATATGGCGAGGTACTAACTGATCCTTTGTTTCTCTCACGTCCGCTAAACTAGGTAAGGTAGGGTTTCTTAAGTTGATATAAAAAGTTCACTGATCGAACGAGCTACTGCGTCCAAACGTTTCCAACTTCGTTCAATGCTTTGGTAACAACCCTGCGCAAAAAGTTATCTGTCTATGATGAATCAGTCGCAAAGGAGCATGCCAATTTTGATCTCTTTATATGAGTTGAAGTGATTCGTTTTGTTTGAGCATGCCCTAGAAAGAGACTTATTGGGTCCCTTCACGCCCAAAAGGGTAGCGTTGGGCAGATTTTCTATGTTTCCCTATGGGTATGATGTGACAAGTTTACTTTAACACCTTAGGATAACATTTTTTTTTTTAGATCTCAGTCGATCTTGTTTGCCCGTTCTAATCTCTGAATATTAGCTTAGGGCATATTAATGTGATTCAATCTCTTGATTGCCGATATGAATTATACTGATTCACAGAAAGTGCTATTTCGATACCGACCTGTACTCGACACCTGTGCTCCTTTAAATTTTCGAAAAAAAGGAATCGATTCCAAAAAATGGTTCTGAGAAAATCGATTCCTAACTTTATGAGCGAAAAGCAATATTCCTGAACAATCGCCAATAAGGTAATTGCAAAACTTAGCCGAATCTAAAGAAATTTGCCTGGAAAAAAGTAAAAAGAGGCGAGTAGCGATAACTGTCGTGCGAGTTCAAACTGAGCTCACTTACTTGATATCTGCACTTATATTGGTACGAGGTAATCGACTGCAATAAAAGCTCGGAACTCGAGTACACATTCATTACCCGTATCTAGTTCATTGTCAAAATTTACCCGATCGGTCATCTAATGTTGTGGTATAGATCATTTTATCTGCATCGGCTTTGAACAGTGTTATTGTATGTTCGCTTTAGTTACGCTTTAGATCACCGATTTCGTCTCTATGGATTGGTGTATAAATAACAGTGAAGGAGCTGATGAGTCAAATACATCAATGAAGGACGATGTAAATCACATTGCACGCACTCAACTCTGGCGAAGTAAGAATGTCCAAATTCCGGAAGCAACGAAAAATGTCAGATTACGCTAGCTGGCCTGATCAAGAATGCGGCGCTATATAACCCGATTATTCGGTACAACAAAACAACACATCACTATATTCACATCCACGCAAAAACGGAAATACTCCGTTTTATACTCCATAGAGTACTCCTTAAGAGTATCGGAGTACTCCAACACTTATCCTCATGCATCTAAAAAAGGTGGTCCAATTTACTTGGCGATGGCCGGTACCGATGGAGTACTCCATTTCTTTGCTTTTGAATACCCTATAGACCACCTACATAAGAGTATTCCCAAAATACTCCCATTGGATTACTCTATGGAGTATTTAACAGCCAAGCGAGAGTGGAAGTAGGTGGTTCTCAAAAAGAACACCTAGTCCCTCTCTCGCTCTACTGCAGAGTACTCTATAGAATAAGCTTTTGGTAGCATTTTCCAAAGTACTCTCACGTAGGTGCTCCATAGTCTATTCAGCAGGGTGCTCCGATATGGATTAGGTGATCCAATGACCGGACATGGCCTTTTAGATTAGACCACCTTTTTATGTGAATGACGATAAGTGTTGGAGTACTCCGATACTCCAACGTGCTTACAGGGATATATCTCAACGTATACTAACTTGAATAAGACTTTTAAAACTTTCTTACATCACTTCGAAGGTGTTACCCACTCAACACCTCCTCCTCCCAACTCAAAAGAAAAGTGCTAATTTTTTGATTATACAGTGAGTGCACTCGTATTAAACAGATTCAAATACTGTGTATTTGTCATTCGTTTTCTTCAGCGTTAAATTGGCTTAAAGTTTTCTTTTCATGCAACACTTCATCTGCTTCGGATCAGGCATACACTTTACAGTAAATGAATAGAATCTAGAAAAAATATCGAAAAGTACAAAAAGCAAGTTTACTGCGACTGCTACAGTAAAAGAAATGACAGCTACAGTGACAAAAAAAAACAACAACAACAAAAATAACAGAAACAAAAAAAACAGTAGCATGAAAGAAAATCGTTAATCCAAAGCGTCTCGTGTTGGACACTAAATACCAGTCGACACGTAGGTGACAATTCGCCTTAAATGGTACACAACGTTGTGTTTGAGTCCATTTACGATTGGCCTTTTTAATTTGAACACAACACTGAACTGTTGGAGTGTACGTGTAGCTTAGGTTTTTTTTTCTTCATCTATGAGGATTGCTTTTAATTTCCACTAGATACTAAACATTTTCGGTCATATTTGTATACCCTTCACGAATATGAAATAGTAAATAAAGCATATACGAGTACGGAAGAAAAATCTAAATTACTCTTGGCAAAACACGTGAACCCCTAGTCTACGGCGAGAAGATTGGGAGCTGCGGATATTAACCGCACCCATTATTGAATATTTCCCCTTCTTGTTTGTGGCCCGTCATGAAAGGTGTATCAACGGCGTTGCAACTAGATCTTACACCAGTTTAGCACTATTCTGGCTGATGTTGTGTATTTTAACATTTGCCGTCTTTTCTCCCTATCAAGTTGGTCACATTCGTTTTGCGTTTGTTGTATATGAAATGTATTTTTACGTGTGCATTTAATTCTGTCGCCTTTTTGTTGTTGGTATAAGCTTTTTGCAGTTCGCAAGTAATTAAAGGACAGAACGTAAACTTTGCTCTGTTGTCCATTTTAGTTGAGCTGCGTACATGTTTACAGGCGAGCTTGCAGTTCAGTCACTCATTTTACGAAAAAAATTACGCATTCAGTGTTCGTTTTTTCGGAGAGTTCTTGCATATGGTCGACTAGGTCCATATTTTGGTTCGATTTCCAGGCCTTTACTTAGCAAATGTTCTGCTGGAAACACATGCCTGATAAACTGCTTACTCTGCTAGAAATTTAAAAAATACCAAATTAAATGACAGAAACTCGAGTTAGTTGCAGTCAGGATGACTAACCCTCTGCTGTTGATTGAACCATAGAATGGATAATGGGGCGATGAACTCATTTGGGGTGAACTATAACGCTAATGGTTGAAAGCATGTAAAGTTTGGATAAGTAGTTACTCAAGGAAGCTTGCTATAAAGGTTTGCCGAAAAAAAGTCTAAAATAATCTAGTTTTACCTGCTCCGGGCTTCAACCTGTGCCCTTCGGTATCGGCCAAGCTTCACACGTTATTATATACCACGACGACCGTTGTTACATTTGAGCCAGCTTTTTCAAAGCTCCATAACAAAATTCAAGCTCTCAATTTTTTTTTTGTTTTATCTTCTAAATTATTGAAATTAATTGCATTCTATTTTTAATTTATTAATAGCTTTCCAAAGTTGCACATATCATGTGTTGTTACTATTTTCACGTTGACCAATAAATGCTGCAATTTGCTCCAATATCCATTAGCACATTAGTTTCGCATTTCAATGCAGCATTAGGTCAGCCCATTACAAACATATCGCCAAGCATGCATGTCACACACGTTTGTGTATTTGTGTGCTAATAGCTAAAAGCAAAAATGCATTTTCAGCAAATCTGTCACACAATTCAATTTCCATTATATTTTATTTTAATTTATTTTATTGTCATTACGGCTTTGGGTTTC
The DNA here is from genome assembly GCA_951509765.1 of Sphenella marginata. Classification (NCBI taxonomy): domain Eukaryota; kingdom Metazoa; phylum Arthropoda; class Insecta; order Diptera; family Tephritidae; genus Sphenella; species Sphenella marginata. The sequence goes on along the minus strand of OX608081.1, from coordinate 10,964,160 downwards.
CCATTTGGTTACTTTTGTGTTAAATTTCTAAAGTATTTGCGAAAATTCCGAAAATGCATGAAAGGAATTTAATTCAAATAGATGAAAGAAACCAAAAGGCTTACTTCTGATCACTTCAATTTCATTTAAAATTTGATGTTATTTACAATTACTTGCTCCTATGGTAATTAAGCTTAGCTTCTTACTGATCTTTGAGGTATCCACATAAGGTTTAAGACTTGATGGGTAAGGGACTGTCAAAAAAATAAATAGTTTAGATAATACCTTCAGGAAGGTCGATCGAAAGGTGTATGAGCCAAACTCATTATCTAAGTACTATGTTATAAAATGATCAATTTTAAGATTGTATTAGTTGAGATTAAAATTATTCACAAAAAGATTTCAATACTAAGAAATATGTTATTACAGTCAAAATAATAAGAAATATAAAAAATGTTTGCTTTCAACAAAAAATACATACATACATATTTACACACATACATATAAAACTTCCGCTACAACTTATTTTTCACTATTAACCCGACGCACAGATCTAAAAAATCTTGAAAATTCAATTTAAAATGCAAATCTCTTGTAATCGGTTGCTGTACAAATTTATCTTTATAATAGGTTATAAAAAATCAGCAATGAAAAAATTGGCCTATGTAAAAATTCATTATTTACTTCCTACCTTAACACAATTTTTTTTGGTTTTGTCAACTGAATTCTGAACGTTACATAACTACTATTATTTACAGGAAAATTATGCGCAAATGTTTTTAAACTTGCAAAGTAAAATAGTTCCATATCAGCCTGGATATTTTATGATTTCAATAATGTTGTTTGTCTTGAATTAGTAAACACCCACAAAATATATACGACAAACGCTGCGTATGAGGAACATATTTATACCCAGCTGCAATAGTATATATATGAATAACATGGAGGACTAACAGTAAAATATTCTTCAGAAATCGATTAATTGGGACTGAGAAACCTTTTCTGGTCAAATTAGCCCGGATAAGCCTGAACCATATTTTAGTCTAATCTTTTTGAAATCATAGTTATTACATGCTATTTAAAATAGAAAGTAGGTTAGAACTAAACTTTCTGCTGGAAAAACTGAAGATGTGTATAATATAAGTAAATCAAACTGCACAGAAATAATATAGAAGAGCTTTTCCCATTTCCATTGAAATTTGTTTTTTTGGACTGTTGTTTTAAAGCTACGGTAGTAATCGTTTGATTAGAAAATTAATAGATTTATAAAACACATCCTGCAGTCTACTTTACTGGCAAGAAACGGTGCAGTTGGTTGATAACACCGCCCCTTCCTCGATATTAAAACTTTACTATTACATATATTAAAACTTGGTTAGTTTACTAAGAGGGGCCTCTATAAGCAATTTAATTTAAATCAAAGTCTTTATGATTTAAAATTAAACTTGAAACAGTTGTGGTCCAATAGTTCTTATTTCAAGACTAGTTTTTAAGTGCACTGAGTTTCAAAATTACTAAAAGAATACAGTAAATGATTAATATCTACATGAGGTATGTAGGTAGATCCAATTTGAGTACCTCAATACACCTAAAACAAATTTAATTTCGTTTTCGCTCTGAACAGGTCATATGTTATGCACCTACATACATACATACATACCTACATTGCATATAAAATGTGTACACAGATAATTGAATAACTGCAGGAATGATGAAAATCGTTCTACATTCATAAATTGTTTCATAGAAGCAAGGTACTGAACGCGGGTGCAACTCTGTCACAGCACAGGTGTGAAAGTGGTAAAATTAATTACGCTGCAACACTATGACGACACAAAAGTGTGCACAACTGGCAGTTGACTATCAAGCAAAAGATAAATAAATTAAAACTGTATGCAAAAACCAGCATAATGTGAGAATTCGCAACGTGTGGCCTAAAGCCATTACTACTGGCGATGAGCAGTGGCTGCGTAGCAGGTGTGTGCAACAAATGATGTGCATTTTGCATTTACAATGTGCACAGACGCATGCACTAATTATGGTATTTTGTGATTTGTTATAAATATGCATATGAATGTGCGTTTTTGTACACTAAATACATAAATAAATTGAATGCCAGTGGCAAAAGTGCACAGACGGACACGCTGACTGGCAAGTGCACTTTGATTTATCCACTGATTTGACACTTAATGATGGCGTTCCAGGCAATTATTGTATAACAATAAATTAAGTGGTGCAACAGTTATTTAATTTCTATAATCAATTTATGATTCACACATACAATTTGCTGTTATTTTTAAAGTTTTGTGAATTGTTTTTTATACTCAACTGTACTGGAACACAGCTTATTTTAATTTTGTGGACATGACAGGGTTATACATATGTACATTATAATCGAGAATGGTGTACAATATATGTCAGTTCTTAAAATGTCGAAATAGAAAAATTTGATTGAACCATGTCCATAATGGTTTTGAGCAAAAATCTAACTATGATAAAAATGCGTAAGTTGAGGGGAATTGTCCCACATTACGGCCGAACTATACATCTAAGCTATAAATGGTTATACATGTATGGATAAATATATGCAAGCTTAAGTGCAGTCAAGCAAAATAATTAAAAAATAATTATGTTTAATTCAAGAAAATCAGTTTAAACAAGTAAGAAAAGGGCTGTCTTCGGCTGTGTCGAAGGCTTTATACCTTTCATGAATACGCATATCTTTTTTAAGTGTCCTACATGGCCAAACCACATTTATCGGAGCAATCGGTTATATGGAAGCTATATGTTATGTTACTCCGATCTGTATGATTTTCATTACACACATCACATTTATAATAAGTACCAACTTTGCAAATTTTTTACGTTCATAGCTTCTTAACTGCAAAATTTATAGCCCAAAACCCATTTATCGAAACTATCGATTATATGGGAGATACATACTTATATGCTTTGTTTGTCCGATCTGGGTGATTTTCACTACACAGGTTACAAATATAATATATACTAAACCTGCGAAATTTCGCTCTCCTAGCTTTTTGATTGCATGAGTTATAGGCCAAAACCCATTTATCGGAACAATCGATTGTATGGGAGCTATGCGTTGTATTGGTCCGATCTTACTGGTTCCGACAAATGATTAATATAATACAAAATGGCGGCTCCATACCAAATTTCATCGAGATATCTCTAAAATTGAGGGACTAGTTTGCGTTCAAACAGACAGACGCACGGACAGACGGACGGACAGACGGACAGACAGACGGACATGGCTAAATCAACTCAGCTCGTCACCCTGACCATTTCGGCATACTTAATGGTGGGTCTATCTCTTCTTCTTCTCATACTTACAAACATCGGACCAAAGTTATAATACCATTTCATGTTCATGAAAGGTATAAAAATAAACCAATGATGCGTGCTGTTGTATATCGGCTCTCGCAGTGATTGCGAAGAGTTGCCAATGGACCAATGAAAAACAAGCGGGACTGTTGTGTGAGTAAACTTTATTACGGTTCTCCTGATGGTGCGAAAAGTTTTATGGCTGGATTTCAAGCACGGGTGAACTCTAATTTATATAATTGAATGAAATTTGACCGGTTGGTTATTTTTCGGAAAACTTACATAGGTTGCTATTTAAAATGGTCGAAATAAGAGTATAGCAACGTCCCTTTTTTGATATCGAAAACTCGAGTTCCGAAAAACGTATAAAATGATATTGACTTGACTGAAAAATAGATAAAGGACGGACTATCACATTTTGTGATGAATTTTGTCATCATTTCTATTATTTTTGAAAAACTTCCGAAAACTGCGCCTTGCACCACTTATGGCTCAAGAATTGTTTGAACTAGACTGTATTAATTTCAGAATGGCTTACGATCAAAACGTGCAACTGGGTATGAGGCATATTATTATTAAAGAAAGTATACCCTGTAAATATTAGCAAAAGCCAAAGACCCGCGAAGCGTGGATTTTGATAAAAAAAGAATTTGCTGAAAATGAGATAGAAAGCCAGAACATTGAAAATGACGCTCAACTGACGCACTTCGCATTAGAAACAGTTAGCTTACCCACAGAGCTACGGCCCACACCACATTTTTGTGAGAAAATTTCATCTTTCAGAAATAAATGAAAGCAAACTAAACAGCTTATGAATTATATTTTCAGTTAAACTCTTTTGTAGTAATTATTTGCAACCTCTACCAACTCCAAAAATATCGAGAGAGGTATAAAAAGACTCAAAGAAAAAAAGAAGCGATATTTGTATTACTTTCGAAAATACTTGCAAAAATTACCCCAAGCCATTCTTGGATCGGAGGCGTGTTTTATTACGTTTATGCGCAGAACACTTTAGCCAGCATTTCTGCGCACACCCACACTCCTACACGCCGTGTTACACCCTGTATCTGTGCCTTAAAATGTCAGAACAACCCAATAAAAATAATTGTTCTCGAGAATAAATCTAATCCGGATTATTTTTCCCAGGTCCTTCTCTTGGTACCTCTTCCGACATTTTTGGACGTGTCTTGGCACTCGGTGGCAAATTTTAGCATTCGCTTCGTTAACCCGAAACGGGGTATGGAATAATAACAGCAACACTGCTGACGTATAGATGCTGCTCTATTATCTTATACATTTCCTGCGAGAATAAGTTTTTAATTTATATAGCTATCAACTTAAGGTTTAAGCTTATAAACACAATCTACATACATCAATCCAACTTTTTACAGTTGTATATATGGACATTGTTACTCCTGAAAGATAGATACATATATACATAAAGTCATATGAAGTAAGCGAGAACGCTTTCAGATATGAAATTGAAAATAAATCTTCGATCGAATTAGTTGGACAAGTTGCATGAGATTTGCAGCTTACTCTACAACCAGTCATTCATCAGCGCCTTCAATTGAATTAAGTAGAATTACGTATTGAAGTAAATATAATTGCGCATATGTACATATCGCACCCTAAATCAAAAACAGTCACAACTCAAAATTTTTTTAGGTCGCTTTCTTGGCATAGATTGCCTAATAAAAAGTAGTGCAGCCAATACATACAATATTTTTCTTTTTGACTATTATCGTTACTCTTTAAAGAGCACAGTGATGTCAAGTTTTTAAAAATCAAATCACTTTTGTGCGATCCAGAAGCAATTAACTGAAAGTTACTCGGATTTTGAGTTGTGACTGTTTCTGATTTAGTGTGCGATATGTGTGTTTGTAAGGACATGCATGCTTGCATAAATCTAACGAATGCGAAAAGAACGTGTTCAAAGCAAACCAAAGGCGGCTTACCGTAAAGAATTATATACATATGTATGTGGCGATTCTACTGGGATGCTTTCTTGAATATGTGTTGCATTAAGGTGGTCCTTATTTTTAAGAGTGTTCTAATTCTTAGCGCAAACCAGTATAAATAGGAAATAGCAACAAATCTTGGCAGCTGCGAACAATATTGTAAACGTTTCAAATTGTTAAGTAATCAATTCGAATAAATGATTTTGATTTTTTCTGGTGGGTTTGCTTCTGGCCGTAGAAAACATTTCTGGATTTTCGGTTCCTTGGACATTTGAAGCAATATCTTTACTTTCGAGAACCGCCCTTTTTTTCATAGTGCAGAGGTCCACCGTAATATTACATGTATCTATGGGTGAAGTATAAATCGACAATAAGGCAAAGAAAGCCAGGGGTAAACTAACAATGCCAGAAGCAAATTGAAATAGTTCAGATTGCATGCATGTTATATTGTAGATACATTAGACTGGACCAACATTTTTTTTATTTTTTATTTAATTTGATTTTTATAATGGCAGGAAAAACATATTGTACAGTGTCAGACCCTTAATTAACTTTAGTGCTATATAATTGCAAGTTTAGTTTTTTTGAGGTTGACCATCATTATTGCTTAAAAGCTCCCAACCAATTGAAAAAAGTGCTAAATAAATGTGCGGGTCAGAGGGTACGATACTGGAATCAAAGAATTTTTAAATTTCTGAAAATTTAATGACGGAAAAAGATGAAAACAGAATTGAGTTCTAATTGCGAATCCGCTATTAGAATTTTAAAATGGATCGCGTCTTGCCCCTAACAAAAGAAATGCAAATTGTTTGTGTTAATGTTTTGAGGTTAGGTGCGCACTACGATACGTTGAACAAATTGATATAGACTCAGCGCATCAAGGTATATGGAAGTTCAGATGATAAAGGTTCAGTGCCTAAACCTTTTTTAATTGTTTGCCCAGTCTAGTGTATTGAGCATAAAGAAGTAGATCATATTGCCCTATGACGTGATGTCAGATAGTGGCCTGGGTTTAATGCAACGGCTTAAAGTCACAGCGCCGTTGGTATTGCACACGACTGGATGTTACCCAATAATACGCTCGCTCACTTTCATAATAATCCTAATCCCTACTTTGTGCAATGCTAATGTTATTTTCTTGTGTTCATTGTGGTTGTTGGTTGGGTTTCTAGCAACTAAGCTGATATTCTACTCCATGCATATAATCTCACATAGTTGTCCAATATATAACTAGAATTTGTTGCTTGGGATTGAACTAGTTCAATTTTTTTTTATCCCAATAAAAGTTCTAAGTTAAATAGACTACAAAAGTGCCCAGAGTTAGACAAATTCAAGAAGAGATTTTTATTTAAAACTAGCACATTTTTTTGCAAATACATATTCGTCGATAACTTCAAGATATCTCCGAA
>OX608081.1:10879969-10952469 GCA_951509765.1 Sphenella marginata | reverse complement strand
ACTCAAACCTTGTAGTTAGACCTCCCAGTTGAGTATAAAACACTCACTTCTAACCCAACATAGACAATCTTACTGCATTTTTATTCAGTTTGCTTGTTAGCAATGTTTGCATTTGAAATATTTCTTCTCTTTGTTGTTGTTGAAATTTTTCTTTAACCATAAACGCCATCTCCATCTCCAACTTCAACTACAAATACCACTAACCATGGCATGCCACAACCATTGGCCATCATTTGCTTTACTTGGTTAATGCGGCTCACCTTTTTGCATACCTGAATGCTTCACAGCTGCCCACGCATACCAAACGAGTGGGGGGAAGGTGAAAGGAAGAACTTTAGGTGGACAGTTGACAGCTGCATTTTATTTTACTCTTTCTATGTATTAGCGTGGGCGCCACCTTCGGTTTTTGCAATTGGTTTACTTTAATAAATAGTTTTTATTTATTTTTTTTTCTTTTTCACCTTTTTCTTGCACAAATTTATCGCTTCATTTGCTCTTGCTGTTCATGCATTTATTCGTGCGTTCAAGTGGCACAATTTAATGGTGTTCAAGCGATGGTGTTCTTGCGATTTTAAGCGTGCAAATATTCACAGCTCAAGCTTGTAGTGCTGGTGTGTCGCAAAGTAAAATGAAGCTCAATGGAGTGTCAGAATATTACAATTGAATGTACAATTATTTATGAATGGGTGAATACCTTTTGCCGCTTAAAGTAAAACAATGACAATAATAATAGTAATAGTAATGATACTTTTTGGTTTCGGGAAGGAGGAATATCTAGCAAATGCCCTCAAATCCTACAAAGATTCTGACACTTAAATAACCAAATAAGAGTCTGTCACTTTTCTGAGTCGGCTTATGAGCTAAGTTTTTGTTGTTGTAGCTGGACTTTGTTCTGGTTCTCAACTGTCATCAAGAGCATCTAACATAAATTCTGTGTGCTAGTCGTTCAATCAATAACCTGAGATATTCTAGTGGGCCTCACAAGATTTCGATATAATAAATTCTCAGATCATCACAGAATTTGAGATGTGCCACAACCTTCCACGAAAGTAGCGGCATTGGGCCATCTACTCATTCACTCTATATCGAATATATGACCGACCCAAAATATCTTAAGCTCGACGAAGTTGGGCATATAACTAAGAAAATCTTTAATTCGCATCAATGCAAGGAAGACCTGATAGGCTGTTGATAGAAGCAAAATTCATAACTAGAAGTGAACTCTCTGGGAGATATGTAGTCATGTACCCACATACTAAGATACATACAAACATGTGACCACACATTCATTCATATGTAAATACATAGATATCTTCCCGCAATTCGGTTTTCAGCCTCTCATTGCTTGCAGTGAAACTGAGCCAACAACTGACAGCCGACATTGCACTGCATGCTTATGAGCTTATGAGAGTTTTTGTTGCTGCTTTGCTGCCAACCCTTCCGGATGTTGCAACAGTGGGCTCAATGTTGCGATGCTTGACACACTTTTGAATGTTTCATATTTTAATTAAAAAGTTGTGAATGCAAAAAATGGCAACAAAGAAGCAAGAAAAGCGAAAATGCAATGAAAGGGGTAAAAAAAAAGAAAAGATGTTTGGATTAAAACAAAAATAACAAAACAAGCCAACTGTTAAAAGCAATGGCAGTCGAATGTGCAACGAGCTTATGCGCTATGGGTGTGTCATAGGAATGGCTTGACATTTTCGGGACTATAGGCCTTCGATACCGGGACTAAGGCAGTCAAGACTTTTGATGAGGGATGAAAAAATAAACCAAGTAAACACATATTGAAGATAATGAAGCGGATAACCCAATAGCTGGAGTAAGAAAACTGATACCACCAACCGAATAAGATAACTGAGAATGACAATGTTTCGACTCAAAAATAATGGAAATCTGAAACACTTATTCTAAATTCCATTAGAACCGGCTTGTAAATTAAGTGTGCTTTTTTTGGATGAGCTTGTGTCCAGCTTGTTATGAGAAGGAATGAAACCGCTCATTGGCATGCTGATTATATCCTCTAACGGACGATGCTGAGCTTGAAATTGACAATGACCCAAAGAGAGGCGAAAAAGAACCTCCTGCATCCTGCTTTTTCTAAATACGATCTTTACATAAGAAATCTAAACTAATCTCTGGAAAGAGAACGATCCGCGATTAATCCCTTTGGTCTACAAATGGCTATACATAATTCAACATACATTTTTATTTCTGTAGCATAATTATAGGGGTGTGAGTCAATTTTAGTTTTTGTAGTATACTTATTGGAGTTCAAGGTACCCATTTGGGTAGGAAGTGTATTAGTCCTTTCGTACCCATTTGGACAAAAATGGGTAAAATTAGTTTCCCTATACATGCCTCAAACAAAAGGGATCACTTCAACCCATACCAAGTGATCAGAACAGCCTTAGTCGCATCCTCCTTTGCAACTAAGGTCGGACGCGTTTGCTTGTGCCTGAAATCTGACTTCTTTTACGAGGCATGTTTAGTCTTGCACATCCAGGCCTGAACTTTGCAAATTAAGATTAAACATAGCCCCGAAGTGGTTGACTTCTAATAAAATAAAATATTATGGAAATCCGGGATTCGCATCCCTATGGTGCACCTTACCTAGTGTGTCAGTGTTTGTTGAATGCAGCAATGGTGCATTTAACGACTAAACTTCATTTCACTTTTATCAAAAAACAATGCAGCGAAAGGTTGCTCAGTTCCTCTGTTGCTCAGTTGCTGCTGGTGTTGTTGTTGTCGTTGTCGTCATTTCTGAGCTCAATGTGCGTCAAGTTGACATTGCACGCAATGCAGCAGCAATATTTTTGCTCGAGGTATATACCCTGCAGGAAATTCAGTAACTAGTGAGACGAATTTGTGGTTGAGAACTAGAGATCAAATGAGAAATAAGAACTGGCTCCAAAGTAATTGAATTTTCATGTGTTCAAAGATGCGCAAATAGCCGTCGGAAGGTATTTTGAAATGTGTTTGAAAAAAAAATAAATTAAATTATTATAATAAAGAATCAGTTCCATGATGTAATCTATGTATGCAGCAGCACGGACAACGTCCACCGCTTAGAATATATCCAAGGACTGCATTAAAAGGTTTTCCTCACAGGGTAGATACGCATTTATTTATGTGTGTGTTCCTTTACTCACTCGGGCACTTAAGTGTGCCATTCAAAAGTAAAATTAAAAGGATTTTTTTCTTCTTCTTTTTTTCAAGTAGGTACTCCCCCTTTATATGCGTATGAACGTTGCTCATTTGTTTTTAGCTCTATTATACGCAATATAAGTACAACAACATATCAACAACAATAATCAGCCGACAGCATTGAAAGTGACAGTAAAAAGTTTACGGAAAAAAATAACTTTCAACGAGTAAATGAAAGGCAGTAGATGGATTGTAAGTTGATGTGCCAAGGGAAAATATTGAATGAAAATGCCCTAGTTATATTATTCATTTATGACATAAGCAATTACATATTTATGTACGTACGGGAATATTATTTCTATCTAAATAAAAAGTGAGCGCTCTGCACCAAAAAGCGGGCGAGATAGGAGTAGCGAGGATAATCCATATAACGCTTATCTCATTTAAATGTTTATGCTAATCTTACTTTTTTGATTTATGTAGGCATTTGATCGTTAAATGCAATTTAAGCCAACAACAAAATTAAAAATCATAAAGTAGGCAACCACTAAAAGCCTACCTATTCTGTTTATAACTTGGAATTTCGTATTTATGTTGAATTTATACCAACACTTTACTTATTGGAAACTTGTGGTATTATTAAAGTAAAAATCAACTGGAATACCTGGAAAATACCTAAAAAAAATACCCAATACATACTTTATTTATAAATTGGTAGCTATGAAGGAGGGATGCCGAAATTTTACCAAAAGCTTATTTACTTTCGATTCATTGGTATTAGTAAGTTTGAAATTTTTTGGATGTGTTTTTAGTTTCGGTAGCCGATGTATGCAGGGAAGCTGTCAAATTGCCCACATCTTCGATCAACTCTTGACACCAATATCATTCGCTTGAGATTGATAGCTTAACAAGCTGTTTTTAAAACATAATAGCTCGCGTTCTTCTGGGGTCTAATCGTCACAGGCGTGAACGAGCAAGTCGCTACATAAAAAATCTTTAACAACTGGCAACTGGTAGGTAAAGTCCCATATCGGCCTACATAGTTTCAGATTTATAAGTTTGTCATCACACCTGTTCTGGTGTATGGACACTATAGACTAAAGATGGGAGCTTGACGTAAGCGAGAGAAAGTTTTTCACGGTACTAAAAATAATCATATAAGGTATCTTCATGGTGAGCTACACGAGCTTTTGGTCTATTTGAATAAAGTACAATGAGCTGCACAAAAAATGTTGGTCTGCTTGATATTTCTTCATGTAATCCAGTTATCGCTTTTCAGTGTCCCTGTGAAGCTATGTTCACGAATGACAGCGAAAAGAATGTTGATGAGCCCAAATAGAATAAGAAAATTGGATTTGGATTAAAGAATTTTTAATTTCTTTCTTCCTTCATTTTTGCAATTTATGCACTGCTTCGCACTGCCAACCAATGCATTGTTGCTCGTTCCTATTTTTTTTTTTTTTTTTTTTTTCTTTTTTCGCACTATAAAATTCTTCTACCGCAATCATTGTACGCCTGCTGTTAGAGTCATTATGCATGCATTGCCCGTAATTTACATAGCCCTACGATAATGTCGCGTAATTTGTGACTTAAATGAAGTCATAAGTACGTGCTGTGCTGGTGATGGTCGTCGGCACAATGCTCATACCGTACAATGGAGATGCTGCAAGTGCTGCCACAGCAAGTGCGATGTTGATAACGATGCGCTGATTATTGTGCTGTGGTTGGGCATGCAACTTTTTCATGATTTATTTTTAGTTTGCCAAATGTATTTTAATTTTTACATTTAGTAGATAGCAGTCAATATAATATTTATATTTTTGAGTTACTGAAATCAGTTTCAATCAGTCGGAGGGAATTCCTTCAGAAAAATTAGGTTAAGGGCTAACCCAACCAAAATCGACATTTTGAGTGCACAGTGGCTATTTACCTGAGAGTAACAATTTTCCTCGATATGATTCCCGCAGAAAAACAACCTGTACAGAAACTGCCCCCAGCGATGATCACAAGAACTGAACTTTAACAGAAATGCGAGATGAAACTGGGCCGCTTGGGAACGCCATAACCCTTGTACCTACATACTTAGTAGGCAAAAATTTGAACATAAACTATAAATAATTACTATTATTATTCTTTTACAAATTCCACCTGCACCATAAACAATCCTTTTCCAAAGAACAGCATAACAAAAATCGAAAAAATCTAAAAAAAATTTAAAAAAAGTGTTCCATGACAGAGAATTAAAAACGAATTTATAAAAGTTTTTTACATTGAAGTTCACGTAATTGAAATCTTTGCCGCCATTGGCAACTGTTACCAAGACAAATTATTATTTAAACGCTTTGCCGGCATTTAACCAATTTCTTGTTAACAGCAAATTGGCACTAATCAATTTGTTGGATTTTTTTTCTTTTTTTTGCTAAAACATTTGATGAGCATATCGCGTGCAAAATTTACATTTACAGGTGGCAAACAATTTGACTACATCCAGTTGCTGGTGGAATTAGCGTAGATAGATACATACGTACTTGTATATTCATACATTAGACTGGTCCAATTTTTCATTTATATTATTTTTCAAAATGCCGGACATAAATAATTTCTTAAAAGTTTTAGCGTTTCAGATCTTAAATTTTCGATAGACACGTATGTACTTCAATAGTCATACATTAGGCTGGTCCAATTTTTAAATATTTTTTTTTTTCATTATGTGGGTTTTATCTACTTTTCAGATCTTAATTTTTAAAGGTACGCATTTGCTTATTTTGTTCTTTAGCTTTGTAAAAAAAAGGATTCCCAAAAAAATGTTCTGAAGGAAAATTTTCTTTAGGCCTTTCCCAAGTTATCCAACTTTAAACCATTTCCTAATATACATACATAGGTTTTTTGGCTGAGTCTAATATACATACATACATAGCTTTTTTGGCTGAGTCTAATATATGTACATACATACATACATACCTATTTGCATATATGGTCAAAGAAAGGTTTACAAATTTGTCGGCGTTCATTGGCTGGTGGCTGCGTGTGGCAAAGTGGTAGCAGCAAGTTTTGTTACCACAAATGCTACTCGTACAAAGCTTGCGGAAATCTTTTATAACCGCATTGGGTTCACTGAACAGCATGTCCAACAATGGAAGTCCCCTTGCTGAATAGTGTTTGAATTGGTGTAGACAAAAACCTCTTTGCGCCTTCGAGTCCATGCTCCAAGAAAAGAAGTAACGAAAAGTGCAGAGTTTTTGAAGGCGTCTCCGTTCAGTTAATATGATAGATAAAACCATTTATAAAAGTTTTAATTTTTGCAACTTGGTCACAAAAGAGTGCTGCTTCATATATTTTTGTTTGATAACTACTCTATACATAAATGGTTGGTGTTACCGATCTGACGCCAACTAGCCAAAGCGTGTAAACAAGAGCGTTAACAACAAATTAAAGTGGATGACCGAATATTAACCATGCTCAGCTGTTTCAATATTGGCGTGCTTGTAGCTGACGTTGTCCAGTCACAGGGCATATGTTCGCCTGCAAATGGTTAATGTGAAAATTTTTTTTCTCTACATCTTTCCATCATTTACTTAGGCACATCTTCTGGAATCTATTTGTTCTACTACCCCCAAAAGAGAAATAAGACACGTCTTGCTAGCTAGAGACGTCCGATACTCCAGTCTTTTACCTTGTAATTGCACAGATATGACATATCTACAAATATATTTTGTCTACTTTGGAATCTTCGTAAGCATGCGGCTGAGAGCTAATTATAAAAGTTGTGCATTTGCACTTTATACCGTTAATTTTAAATGCTCATATTCCGACATAAACCGAAGGCAAGCAACTCAACAACTTTATGACCTCAACTAATTTTAGTTGTGCCACCAAAAAGTCAACGCTCGCAAAACTCGAGATTGTTGAAACACAAGAAAAAGAGTGCTTCAGATTTTTAGGCGAAATTCAACAACTTTTAATTTCGTTGCTTCTGCTTTTGTTTTGGTTTTCGCGACTTCAACCAAGGTAGCTGGTTTCGGTGGAAAAGCATTCGTTTCACGACTGCCTCCTTGATGTTGTTCTTAGCGTTGAAACAAGTTTATTTCTCGTTATTCATCCGCCTTCAAATTGTCTAACACTTTTAACAACAACAAATTGCTGAAATGGCCGAAAAGTTCATGTAGCATAATGCTTAACGCCAAAAACTTGCCATGCCAGCATATTTAAAACAGCAAATACAACAATTGCGGGCAATTGAAAAGTGATTGCACTTCTTAAGTAGTTAAATATACTTATAAACAATTGCGACTACAATGCCACCTTGCATCGGATAAAAGGATGGCGCGCTTAAAGAAGTACGAATTCAGGAAAGTATTGGATAATGGAGTATAAAATGAAATGAAATAAAATAAAATAAAATAAAATAAAATAAAATAAAATAAAATAAAATAAAATAAAGAAAAATAAAATAAAATAAAATAAAATAAAATAAAATAAAATAACATAAAATAAAATAATATAAAATAAAATAAAATGAAATGAAATAAAATAAAATAAAATAAAATAAAATAAAATAAAATAAAATAAAATAAAATAAAATAAAATAAAATAAAATAAAATAAAATAAAATAAAATAAAATAAAAATAAAATAAAATAAAATAAAATAAAATAATATAAAATAAAATAAAATAAAATAAAATAAAATAAAATAAAATAAAATAAAATAAAATTAAATTAAATAAAATTAAATAAAATAATATAGTCAAAATAAGGAAAGTGAATACCCATACATATTTATTTTTATTTGAATTTTTTTAACACAGTGCGTCCAAGACTCGGAACAATAGTTTATATAAAAATAAAGCTGCGAAACATGACCCAATAAATTACTGGGCAATGCTACCAAATATATTTAGTTTTTCCATGAGAACATTTTCGTTGTGGTCCAAATTCATAAGGTACGTTGCAAGAAAGGATTTAACGTCAGCCGATTGCTGAATATGCGACAATGCAAAAGCTCTGATAATTGTTGTGCCCATAAGACATTTAATGTGATTGAAGATGCCATCCACAGCATGGAAATCCTTACCTTTTGAAATAAAATTTGTATGCAAAAGTATAAATGTATGTATGTAAAAGAGGTTTTAAATTTCGTGAGCTTAAGCGATTATCGTGCTATCTCGCCAACTGGCTCGAAAAATCTCAAAATGTTTAAGAAACTGTTTTTTGCATCACCACCACCCGATAATGCACTTCGCTTTCGATGCAAAACAATTTAGCTATTACCTTTTGGTACCCAATCATACTCTTTAAAGCAACAACATTCGCCAATATCTTGAAGGCCGCATACTTGAAAAAATGATTCAAGTTCTGTTTCACATCGCTTAATCAAGGAAACTTCTTTTACAAAAAGTCGATACATTTCGCATATATCCTTTTCACAATTATTTATGACAACTGGATCATCCGATTTGATTGCATAACGTTTCAAGTAATCGACTGTCTTCTCTTGGAATTGTCTGAATTTGCATTTTTCAGCATTAAGATCTAAAATGCATTGTCGTGAGTTATTTATGAGTTCCTCCCTTCTTTTGCGCAATTCTTCAAATTTTTTTGTAAAACACTCGTTTAGCTCATGCATTGTTGTTATATGCTCAGTAAAGTAGGCGTTGTCTTCGAACTCGCAACCGGTGTTATCCATTTTGGTTTTTCCAAATTTTAGTTTATCCATTTCTGCCTTAAATTCATGTTGCAATTTGCGTAACTCTGCATTGATGAGTCGAAATTCATTTTCATTGCACACAAGCGTCTTCATGATTTCTCGAATGCAGTTTCGGTGCGGATTCGGTAAGTTGTCTTCACATGCAGCTAGCATTTTTATATTTTTAAGCAACTTACTTTTGTGATTGAATCGTACCAATGAAATAAATAAAAACTTTTGAAAATTTGATTCTATAAAGCGAGCATACATGATTTCATTAACCAGGTTCTGTACTTCCTTAGATCTTCTTACTCAAGCGATGACAGTTAAGCGCGCCCATAGCGAGAAGGGATATAAATCATACATCAACAAACTTTTTTCTCAAAGACCACCTTATCAATATTTCAATTAAATACTCCAGCAAATTTTATTTAGATGGGTTCTCCTTTCAATTGATTTGCTGTCATTAGTTTCTCTATCAGCGCTGATTCCTAAATAGGCACTTCACCGGTTAATATTGGCATACCTTGAGTATGCTCCATAGCGAGTTGAAAAAAATATAAATTTTGAAACCGCGATATATTCGGATCACTCCAAGTGAAGGATTTTATGTACACCAAGTTTTCAACTACATAGGAACGCAATAGCTTCTCCCTTGGTATCCTCATTTAAATTACGCTAACTTTCCACCCCCCACCATCTACTTTATTACCATCTAAGAGATAGTATCATATTCGTAAATCATAAGGCAGACAATGTCACCGGCTGTGTGTGGCCTGCCGACTTTTACGTCGCCATCACATCGGCTGTGGCAATGTCACAAAAAATATCAAAACATTTCAAATTCTGACATGCAATGACAAAAATGACATTTTCGTATGCAAAAGTGAAATAAGAATGAAAAAGTAAATCATAAATTAAAACAAAGTCTGCATGTTTCATGTCTACATTATTTGCATGCCATACTTACAACAAAAGTAAATACATAAACGAGTAGATATGTATGTGGTACATATGTGAGTGAGTCAAATATCAAATGAAAGGGGGGGGGGGAGAAGGAGAGCACTTTTTGTTATCGAGTATCACGGCTGGTTAACAACTCGACTGCAGTATGGGCTACATGCTAATAGAAAAATAGTTGCCGACTATTTAGTTGCCATTGTCGGCATAGTTGCATGATACATAGCAAAACGATTACCACCTTTTTTAGTTGGAAATCATAGAGCGCTCAGAGTGCTATTTTATAACTAGAATTGAAAACATTAATAACTTATAACCCACACTAGCAACTCCACAAATATGCACATGTTAGTGATGATAACCCCGTGCATTTGCTTTATCGTCATTTCGGGTATGAAAACATTGCTTTAGGAATGAGATTAACCTCAATTCCCAGCTCCAAGTACTTTGACCTACAATTTTCAAATTCATGTTGTCATCATATATATTTAATTAGTCATATATACTATAGTCATATAAAATTAAATTTTATTTTTATTAGCTTTGTTCTTCATTACTTCGTTTTATTTTTGTTATAGGTTTTACTGTATGCCCAGTTTAAATATTTTTTTAATTTAAAGAACTCATCATCAGTTAATGGTAATTGTCATTTAATAGTTACTAGTATATCCCGTGGTCGAAATTCGACCACCTTAAATTAGTTTAACTTATTAAATCCTCTGTTCGCATTTTTCTCCAGTACCTAATGCCATTTTTATTGCTGAAAATAATTATTTATAGTTGAGTTATTGAGAGTCGCTTTCATAAAAGCTGGTTTACTCTAAAGACGGATAATTTGACAACTAACCAAAAAAAATCCGTCCATTAAAGACCAGTAATCATTAATAAGAGATGGCAAAACCGGTACTTAGTAATGTTTGAAAGTCCACCATCAGACCCACCACTCCTTTCATATTCCGTCAATATTTCAATAAACAAAATTAAATTTCATTGACATATACCAACAACATAGTTAGACTTATAATATATATAATGGTCACATAGAATGATGCCATATCGAACAAAATTGGCCATATGGATTGAAACGAATGAAAGTTCATTTTGAGATTCAGATAACTACTTAATATTAGCCGGTTTCCAAATTGTGTTTTTTTTTTTGGTGATACAGACTGTTTTCTCAATTTTTCCTTTAGTTGTGGATTTTTTGAAGTCCGTTTAGCGGGAGAATATTACAACTTACACATATGATGGTTTTCTGGTTTCTTTCGTCAAATTCAACTCGGAAATATGTAAGGATTCCGATTATATGTCGACTATTTTACAAATTAAAATTTTTAGGGAGAAAATAGTTGATGTCTTTAGGAAAATTAACGCGATTTCAAACTATTACATGAATATAAAATTGAAGAAGCTACAAACTGTGTTTTTACTTTTTGTATATTAAATATGATATATTTCTTAAAAAATATATATTGATAAATTGAAATAAGTTTTTAGCTTTTTTTTTTAAAAAAATTTGGTTTTTCCACTCCAAAATAGATGTCATAAACAGAAAAATATTGAAATATTGGGTTATATGTCGACTCTTTTGTAAATAAAAATTTTTAGGAAGAAAATAGTTGATGTCTTTAGGAAAATTAACGCGATTTCTAATTATTTCGTAAGTATAAAATTGAAGAAGCTACAAACTGTGTTTTTACTTTTTGTATGTTAAATATGATATATTTCTTAAAAAATATATATTGATAAATTGAAATAATTGTTTAGCTTTTTTTCAAAAAAATTGGTTTTTTCACTCGAAGATAGATGTCATAAACAGAAAAATATTGAAATATTGGGTTATATGTCGACTCTTTTACAAATAAAAATTTTTAGGAAGAAAATAGTTGATGTCTTTAGGAAATTTAACGCGATTTCTAATTATTTCGTAAATATAAAATTGACGAAGCTACAAACTGTGTTTTTACTTTTTGTATATTAAATATGATATATTTCTTAAAAAATATATATTGATAAATTGAAATAATTTTTTAGCTTTTTTTTAAAAAATTTGGTTTTTTCACTCGAAAATAGATGTCATAAACAGAAAAATATTGAAATATTGCGTTATATGTCGACTCTTTTACAAATAAAAATTTTTAGGAAGAAAATAGTTGATGTCTTTAGGAAAATTAACGCGATTTCTAATTATTTCGTAAATATAAAATTGAAGAAGCTACAAACTGTGTTTTTACTTTTTATATATTAAATATGATATATTTCTTAAAAAATATAAATTGATAAATTGGAATAATTTTTTATATTTTTTCAAAAAATTTGGGTTTTTCACTCCAAGATAGATGTCATAAACAAAAAACAGAAAAATATTGGATTACAAATATAATAAATTTAAAAAAAATATATAATAAAAAGTTTTCGTACATTTTAAGGCAAATTCAATTTAGTAAAAAAAAAAAAAAAATTAACCTGACCTGAACACGTCCTTGAACCTACGAACGCACGCATCATAGCCGGCACGCTCACCACCTGCGCCACTGCTATATGTACAACAAAACAGTCAGATACTGTACTTAACAGCTTTGGGTTTTGGTGAAAACTTTGATGAATTATTACAAATTAATGAAGCATTTTTTGTTAAATATAATACGCCTATGCAAAGCTCCTGGCCCATGAAAACATATCAAAATATATAATAATTGGAGTTATGCATTTTTTTATGAGATACACTCTGGCAATTGATTGTATGGAAAAAATGTTAGCCTATTAATATATAGATTTTTGATTTTAAGGAACTTAATAAATGCCTAAAAATATGCAACTATTCAGACCTTACAACTGCACGTAAAAGCAATTTGAATATGTATATAAAAATATTGAAACTCCCCGAACTACCCGCTTTTTTATTTACTTTTTTGGTACTCCCGAATGCTGGAAAATTCTATTTTTTGTATAAATTAAATTAGGTTTTAAAAAAATTTTAGTAACCAAAAAAACTAAAAAAATATATTGTGTGTTTATTTTTTATTTTCAAAAACTTGAATAAAACTTAAAATTGTTTTCATTATTCAAAACTATATAAAAAAAACAGTAAAACTTCACTCATCACTAAAATATTTTTTTTTGAATAATAAATAAGAATTTGTTTGAATAATTTTTTGCATAATAAATAAATTTTTTTTATTTCGAAAAAAAAAGAAATTAGTTCAGTCTATTGTCAACTGGTCTTGAGCGCATAAAGCTTACAAAAATATGTAAAATGAGCAGACCGTAAAAACCAACAACAAAATATTAAAACATATGTTTGTTATTTATTTTAATTTACGAAATTCCTCAAATAATTTCTTTACTTTTTTCAATCAAAACTGTTGTAGTAAACTGAATACTCAAATCTCGGAAGTTATCTCATAGTTATGGGGTTGCAAATCGAAAATCCCGAAATCCACGTACTTTTTGAAACCCAAAAAATTGGCACCACCATAACACACACAAATACAACTATAGTATGCATGTTTTGTTAATCCAAGGAGGTGGGACAATTAAAAACTTCATATTTTTCAAATGAAAAATCCCTAACTCAATAGGGTGTACCTTCCTGTATGACCATCATATTGTGACTTTTAATTGAATTTGCATACTCGTTTGCGTTTTATGGACATTTTGTAATTTCCAAGTGCTTACTCATGCGCTCAAAGGTGCAGGTTCATATTTATCCTTTCAAGGATTTATGTGAACAAGCACTACTTGTTTGCATTTGACTTTTCCAACTTTTTACTATTTGATAACGGACACGCATAGCCAATAATTAAACATATGAAATCGTACTGAGGGAGCTCTAAAATTTAAGTTTAACAAGCATTGCAAATGAGTTGTATGACTCAGTGAACTTTAGTTTAAGGAAATTTGTGTTCGTAAAGCTTGAAAAATCAAAACAGTTTAGTCAAATTGTGCAGAAAATGCAAATATGAAATCGGAAGGAAGGCATAAACTTGATTACTATCCGAAACTTTTTTTTCTATTACAATTTCTCCGAGTGTATTCCAGCAAGCGTAGCGTATTTGATTGATATCCGGTAAAGGGTTGGTTGGTAATATCATTATCACTCTGTTTGGTCCGACAAGTCCAATGCCATGAATGGATGCGACGACTCAAAACGAGGTACTGTTACAACAACATAATAACCGTGCAAAAATTCAATACAAACTTTTATTTTTAAAGCAGCTGCACACTCTTGACCGCCTTTAATGACCTTATGAACCATTCTTAAACAATTAAGCCGCCTCAAAACTCAATATGCAAAAAAAGCTTTTTAGTGATGCTCTGAAAAAAAATTTTTACAAATATACATTTGCATCTCTACCATCATAACAGGAGTTTGTAGGGTTACTCCCATATCAGCGGGGACTCCTTTTGTAACTGACAAACGCATCCGGCTAATTGACACCTTGAAACTGAAATGCTGTATATGCAATGCGTGCTGTTAGCGATAAGAGTATTCCAAAAGCTTCTCGCCAACATTGCACCATTTACGAGTTTTTCATGAGAATTGTGGTAGCAGACTGCTTCATGGTCGCCTCGGGCCATTTGTGTCAATGCGGGCTGGTGATTACTGCCACAAATCGCAATTAAGATTGCGATAAGATAGTCGTCGGCTCATATGTGTGTGCGCTCACCTTTTGGGCAGTGATACGTATTAAGGTAGTGCTTTTAGTGCATTTTTATCAAGTTTTATTTTATTTTATATATTTTTCTTACTTTTACTCAGATGTGCATGTGTGTGTTTGTGAATATGTAAATTTAGGCCCGCAGAAGATCAAAAGCACGAAAACAGTTCAATTAAGCTCTGACAACACCGTCGCTTTGCTCTCCATCTTTCAACAGTTTTGACAGATTTTACCAGCAGATTTGTCGGCAAACGTCCATTGACTTATCGCCCGCCTATTTGTGTTGAAAATGCAGACGTTACACGCATTCATGCGACAAGCGATGATTTCTTATATCCCAATACCACTAAGAGCGCAACACTCTTCGCTTTTATGTTTGAAGTAGGCACATTAGAGTGCCGCTTCTTTTATAATTTTGTGATACCAGAATATAACAATTGGCCCCAGAATTCTAGGAGGTTTATAATATACCCGATGTTGACTTTTGGATTTGTGCCTTGCTTAGCAGAGCTGGGCATTTATTGTCTAACCTGTCTAAAGTATGACTGAAGTGAGAGTAGACTAAAATACTTAAGGTACGATTATAACAAAGAAATCATTGAGTACGTGGTAAGTTATAAACAAGTAAGGAAGTCTAAGTTCGGGTGAACCGAATATTAAATACCTAGGGTTAGTTTTCAGAACGAGATACAAATACCATGACTTGGCAATGATATAGGCCCTAGAATCTCATTTGAAATTTTCTTTATCAAAAAAGGGGGGTGGTTATCATCCGATTTCGCCCATTTTAAACACTAACCTGCCTTGGCCAGAAAGTAACCTGTGTACCAAATTTCATGCGAATATCTCAAGTTTTACTCAACTTATGTTAATTTATGTGATTTTCGATATCGAAAAAGTGGGCGTGGTTATCATCCGATTTCCAAAATTTTCACAGCAGCTCACCTTGGCCAGAAAGTAGCCTGCATAACAAATTCCATGCAAATATCTCAGTTTTTACGCAAGTTATGTCAATTTATGTGATTTTCAAAATTTTCGATATCGAAAAAGCGGGCGTGGTTATCATCCGATTTCGTCAATTCCTCTTTTCAACCTAAGAACTTTCATATGTATATGCAACTCTATATCTAACTCGATTATTTTGCGCCGTTACATAGTACCGTTATGTGGACAAAATTATAATACCCTTGTACTAGTACTAGTACGCTGGGTATAACAACAACAACACTCAATCGATCTCAATATATGTTTCTGATGCGCATTAGCTCAATCCTAATTGCATAACTTGTGGCCACCAATTCAGTCTATACAGATTAGTAGCAGCCTAATGTGCACACAAGCGTTTGTGCGAAACTATCTCAAACAGATTTTCGTTTACATTTGCATTTTGGCTTTATGCCAAACTGTCTCAAGCAAAACTGTCAAAAATCATCAAATGTCATTTGCTTTTCATTCGTTTCCAACAATGGCGTTTCGTCGCTGCAAAGCAACAACTATCAACGACTTTTGTAGTTGGTGTCATTCAATGCTTTTATTATTGTTATTACTAATGTCATTGTTGTTGTCGTCATATGCTTGACAATCTGTGCGTGATCATGTCTGCTGCTTGTCTTCTTCTCCCTCATCAATTTATGGTTGTTACTTAGTCGTATGCCTCCTGTGTGGTCGTCTGTCTGTGTTTTGGTCGAAATGTCATCATGTGTTGTTATTGCCGTGTAACGAAATGAGATTTTGAATATGAAATGTGCTTATACTATTAGCGTTTGTAATTAATGTGAAATATGAAACTAAAGTTTCACGTTTTCTTGCATTCGTTTTAACGTAAGCTTTAAACACTCTGGAGGTGTATTTGTGGATACGATGTATTATCATTTCGACGACATTTCCAAACGGGACAGCCTTGTGTTATCCGCTTCGTGACGCTTTCGTTGGAACCAGTTCAGAACTAGTCAAAAGCCAAACTATCTTAGGACTATCCGAATGAGAACCGGTTCAGAACGGGCTGCCAAGTAATGCACTTTTAAAGTAGACAGTCGAAAGCTTTGCTTACGGAATGAAGTGGGACTGGTATAGCTCAGGCATTGTTTTGAGCTAGTCCAATTTTCTACAAGGCAAAGCCCCAATAGCTATTAGTTCTCAAGCGATCGCAAGCTATTGCTCAGCTTTTCTGCGATTGAATTCAACTGACCCACAACATAGAAACAATCAACTTACTTTACTTTTGATATTACTTATCGCTGTACTTAAAACCCGCTTTTGCGATACTCACAGCTGAGTATGCAGAAAATGCATTAGAGCTAGAATGAAATTCACCACACTGCGACAAAACAAAATCGTGTTGCAATGTCCCCAAAAACTTCTTTTGTGTACTTCTTTGGCTGCCAGAAAATTTGAAATGCATGAAAGCATTTATTAGTTCTAATGAGATTTTCCACACCCAATGTGCAGCACAATATAGAATGGCATGAACTCATTTGAGCAAGTGTGCAGTTGCTTTTTAAGCGAGTGATTGTGGCTGCACGCCAAAAAGTGCTTTGAATTTAATAAGTTGGAACGTTTCATTTCTAGAGCTCGCAAACTTTTGATGTCATTATCGAAAGTATCGATATTTGAGGGTGAACTCTTCGGAATATTATTGTATTATGTAGAATATAAAAAAAAAATTATATTTTTTTCAAGGTTTGAGGAATGCAGATTGCTAGCTGATCGAGAAAATAGTCACTTGTGGTCATCTTGACACGAATTTAGCTCTAAGCTTAGTTGAAAATGTTAGTAAAATTATTTATTAAAATAACCTACTCACGATTAGTAGTTAAGGAGCAATCGCTTACTAACGGTTGCTGCGTTTATCGATAGTTTGTGAATTCTAAATATGCCTGCACCACAAAATGAAATGCCAAACTTGTCGACTACATGGTAAAAAGGGTGCTTCGGAGAGAAGTTTTTTTAATTGCCGAGTGCTTCTCTTACTGGGAATGCCCCGAGATAAATTAAATCTCAGCAGACCTTTTAAATCTGGATTAAAGTTGAAAATAAACTGTTCTATTGATTTAATTGATTAATTATGATAATCGAACATTTTCGAAAACGAAATAAATCCTCATTAATCCTACTTAATCGAACACAAAATTTAATCCTAATCGATTACTCATTCTAAAAATGTTCGATTATCAGAATTAATCAATTATTATAAACAATTTTATTTGATTATCCACAATTAAGATTAATAAACATTATTTAACAGGTCTGGTTTTATCAGACATCACCTATATACAATTACAAAATGCGGTAGAAGCAATTCCATTCAAAAAATTATATCCGAAAATGAAAAAATGCTGTATTTTAAACAACCGTTACTACTTAGCTCTAAATTACCAAAATCAACTTTCACAACAAGGAGAATATCGACAGCCACACTGGAAAACCCAAAAAGTTTTCAGAAGAAGGAAAAAGCTGTGATAATTATAACATATGCATGGACATACTGGAAAGAAACGGGAAGTTGTAACTCGATTTTGACTGCATTTTAATGCGCGAAATATCACGATCTATGGGAAAGGCTCAGATCATTATTTTTGGAAAAATAGTGACTTACGGGGTTTTGCAGTGGGGCTGTCGATATATTGTACTATCAGAAACAGCCAAGGTTTTCCGTCCGAAAATTTACTTTTCTACACTTGGAAAATTCTATCTCTCTTCTTCTCTTCTAATTTAAACCCATCCTGCTTCTTTTCTTGTGCTATAACCTATTTCTGACCACTACATCATATTTTTGTTTACTTCCTAATCCACTGGTTATGACTTGTTCTCACCCATACCTCCGCCTCTTCGTATCATTTGTCCTATTTGAATCTCTAATAATAATTCTTCATTTATCTTTTCGATTCTTTTTCGCCCCGTTCTCTGCTTCTCTTTCTCTCACTATCGCATTACAAAATAAAAGAAAATCGTATCCTCAAACAACATATTTCAAGCTAACCGTGTAAAGCAAATTAAAGTTAGAGTGCCAATTTTCAGCAAACTAATTTAATAGGTACATTTTTTTTTTGCTTAGGGGCTCATTGCAGAGATGCACTTTTTGTAGCATTCAGAAACATGGGATTTAGTAACTATGGTTAAAAGTGTTTAAGTATAAAAAGAATAGCAAATACATATATACCTTTAATATCAGGTTTATGACATGAACCGATTTAGTTTTGTCTATATGTTTATTAGTCTCTCTCAGTTTTGAAGTTTAGGCTCAAAACTTTAGATTCAAACAGTTCATATCGGAAAAGCTCAGCAATAACGATAACAATTACTAGTTTAAAGCTTCAAAAGTGTCGAGCTCGGTCAGCCCATATTACTGATTGGCCAGCATTATTCTCACCTCTTTAAGATAATTTTTTCTCTTGTTGCCCTTACTTTACTCAAGCAGTCTAGTGTAATTAAAAGCTCCCTCTGCGCTTTTTTTTAAAGAATTTTTTCATTATAGCTTTTTGTTTAACTAGCTTTTTATACATTTTACCGCCTTATGCCACCTGCGATGCTTATCCAACGTTTTCGTGCAGTTTTGCAATTCTCACTTTGCTTCCAATATACTTCAAATTAACACCAACTCATTGGTACGCCCCCATCAGTGCTGCTTCATCTGAAATTAAAGAATAAAATAATATTAAAAAGCAATTGAAGTGATGCACATTAACTGTGTTTTTGTAGCCGCTACGCCAACACCATCACCAGCTCGATTATACAGGTTGGGCGCACTATGGTTGCTCACGTTCAAACGTTGCGATTGCACGCTTCTGATTATGTTTTTTGCCCTTTTACTAGCTAAAATTTTATTAAACTCTCATAAAGTAATCTGCAAATGTGAAATAAAATACTTTTACAAAAATAAAATTAAGGCTTAAGGCAACTTAACTTTTCGTTTTGCCTGCGACCTACGATCTGGCCTCAAGTCCACTCTACGTTGGCAAAGTGTTGACAAGGCACACTTTAGTTTTTGGCTTATTTTCATTTCTTGTGCTCATTTTTATTATTTTTGTTTTTGTATGCATTTAAGCGGCAAATTCTCAAAGTAAGTGGCAAACAAAAAAATAATTAAAATTGTGGAAAATGTGCTGAAGTGTCACTTGAAAGTGGACTGAACCAGGGCCGGTTGTAATAAATTTAGGTCATATTGCACGAAAGTATTCGCCTTGTTCGAGTTCAATTAAAACCCTCAAAGATATTTAATATGACAAGCGAAATGGAGCCATTTCGATAGAGAAAGGATTACAATTAGATTTTAATATAATTTAAATTTGTTGGTTGTTGTTAGTTAGGATAAATGGCAGGGAGTCTAACCTTTTACGTGCAAGGTCGTTAGTTATGGGTGTAGAGCGACATCGGTCGGCCGAAGTATACCACTCTGCTTGAATAATTTAAATTAACTGTACCCCAAAATATCTACACTATCTTCACATAGTTAAAACAATTCTAAAGACCGATGCAGAGGAGTGCATCTACTACCAGCAATAAATGGAATGTAATCATTTCGAGGTTAATGTTGGATGAGTTTGTGGCCTGTGAAGAAGTGGTTTGTTGAGCGGGGGCAGGCATTTTTTTAAGTCTCCTTAACTGATTTTCTGGTGTCCAACAACAACTACTTATTTTCCAAAGCTAGCCTAATTGCAAAATACGAATCAAACCAAGATCTCTTGCTACCGGAGTTTCCAATACAGTGGCTAGAGCATCAACATTCTAAAGTTTATAAAATATTCAAGAAATGATCAGAGTATGTATTTGTCTCTAGTCTGAAGTATGTGACTTTATCAGCTTTTGTTAGTTAATTCATGATGAAAAAGGTACACACTAGTCGAGTGGGGCAGCACTAAGCCACCCACAAATCTGCTGAATTATACATGTAATCGGTATTGGAAACATTATAACTATGGATGCTGCTGCACAAGGCCTTAGTAGTTAAAATAAAGTAGTTAAATAAAATAAATGAAAATGGGTTCAAGTACAGTAAGGATAAATAACGTGGTTGAAGAGATCGAAGCTGACTTTTGCTAGAAATACTTCAAGGACTTTTTGTATTTTCCCATTTCCTTAGCATATTGATATTGAATATACGTTTACATACCGCACTTGTATCTATGTATGTACATATGTATGTATGTATGTGTGTGCACATATATTAATGTTTGGATATGTACTTAATGATGTCCATGTGCCACAGTCTGATTATTTATTTAACTGAATGACAACGACAAGTGGGGATTTTGTGTCACTTCCGAGCAATTGTATACAAATAATGGTCATCCGTTTGATTCTTGTTGTTGTGCTGACTATTTACTTGACTAACCGAATGGGAGCTAAAAAATAAATGTGCTTTGTCCACTTGACCATACCGGTAAACGCCCCACATACTCCGCACATGCCAAGGATGCTATCCATTTGTGGTACTCAAGAGGGTAACGCTATTTGAAGTGCTGCTGCAGCGTATAATGTTTCATTGCTTGACTTGGCACCTTGTGTGTGTTGAAGTAAATATGAATGTGTGTGTGTGTGTGTGCGAAAGCTTTTGTATACCAAAGCGAGATAAAAAGAAAAATAAGAAAACAATCTCCTACTCAGGTGGACACTCGAGGAGCAAAGCAAAGGTAAAAAGTGAAAAAGTTGAAAGCAACAAATCGAAATCAAAAGGCAAATGAGGTATTTCCTCTTAACAAATGGGTCCTCTCAATAGGAGCATAACAATAAGAAAGCATTTGTGCAAGGTGTTTGCACAGCATTCATTGTTATTATTTGTTGTTTCACATTCCCACTTCTCACCTGAAGGACACCACATAATACAAATGTTGGTCGCATGAGCTGTACTCTTAAGACACTCAAACAAGCACAATAATAAACAAAATCAGTTTCTTTGCACTCAAGACAAAAGTAAATCAAGGCAACTTGAAGTAGGGCAACGCCACTATCGCCACCAACAGCAATACTTGAGTTCAATGCGGTAGAGATAAAGAATTGTTAAAGAAAATCGCAATAATAATAGCAGAAACAGCTTTATATAACCAATTCAAAAGATTTGCTACTCGAAGCTACAAAAGAGGGGGGGGGGGGGGGGGGCAGGAGTTGGCAGCTGAGAAGATTGGCGTTAGATTGCTGCGCAATTGGATATCGGACAGTCAAATGCATGAGTTTGTGTATGTATAAGGATGACCGTCCCACCACAGTAATGGACGCAATCCTTGACCTCGCCCCGTTACATATAGCAATACAGCAGTCGGCTAAACGGACCCTCTTAAATATTGCAAAGGAAGGTCACGGCAGAGAAGAAGTCATATCATCGCGCAGCTTCGGCGAGCTGAGCAAAATAACACCCAGACACCTCGACAAGCGTGATTCTTACCCGCAAGTTCTAAGTGGAGCTAGCGGACAAGTCCACATGTAGTGGTACAACAGTAGACCATCTGAATAGCTCCCACACAATTGTGTGGTACACCGATGGCTCGAAGACACCAGGCGATTTTGCGCCAAGAGCAAGGCTTTCAGTCTGTAGAGTGTATAACGGAGTTTAACCAACTTTGAACCAGCAACAAAGTCCTGTTAGCGTGGGTCTCTGGTCATAGATGCATGGAGGGAAATGAGCAGGTGGATAGCCTAGGGAGAGATTCAGCGAAAAAAGAGGGAATACTGGAATAATACGCCATGCCTTAGACAGTCAAAACTGTTCCTAAAAGGTTACAACACAAGTCGCTATAAAACATTCATAGGTCTATCAAAAAGAATTTGAGAATATTAACAAGTTGTCTTACAGGACACTTTAGACTCAACAGCCACATGTACAACATAGGCATAAAACTGACCAAAACATGCCGTGTCTGTGATACATCTGGAGTGTGACGCCATTTCCAAATGCAGAAATCTGTTCTTGGGTTCCCCATGGCCGGAGTATATGCACATGTAAACCCTCAAGCTTCTTGAAAGAAGTTGGCTTCGAAGATGTGCCGTGTATGAGACGAGGGCACAGAAGACCTTTTTGGTAGCAGTGCATGTCTCAAAACAATATCTATCTATCTATCTAACCAGGAAGACAAACGAGTTCTGAGATTAATCTGAGACCAATATGAATTCCAAGCCGATAAGCCGGCGAAGTGTCTTGTTTTCGTATAAGATGTCCGTTGATAAATTTCAGACCGAAATATGCCTTGCTCCAACTAGTTTAAAACCAAAAAACAAATATAAATAAATAAGAGCGTGTTAAAATATAAATATCTCCGAGCAAAACGAATAAATAATTAGTAGACTGGCTGAACCCTCGCTAGGAAACGGTCCGCGTCGATATCCATCCCAATAGATAATACTGGGACAAGAATTATGAAAGTGGTCCCGATAAACTCTTCAAGCTTCCCTGGACCACCTTCGGCAATTTTTTTTTTAGAAATATTTATTGTACAGATACGTCTTTTCTATGTAGTTCTCAAAGGGAAATAAAGTGTGGCCCGAAAAATGTTACGTTAATATTTTGCACTGTTTCTCTGGAATTTCTGTGAAAATTGTCAACATGAGAATTTAAACATCACTAGAATCGTCCAAATGGCTCACAAAAACCATTTCTCCACGCTCATCCAATGTAATAAACACTACAAAAATGTGAAAGTCTGTGCTTTGATTTAAGTTCACCACACCTTATCCCACCTAAAATATCAAACTCAATTAAGCAAACACCTTGCACTCACAACAAGTATTGCAGCCAACAGGTATCGACGTGGAACATAGAAAACTACAACAACGGTCAATGCGTGAGCAAAAACAAGAGTGATTGAGTGCGTTTCAAAGCCACAACGAATTTTGCAAAAACCCTACGCTGTAGCTAAATAGCTGAAGTGTAGATGGAAAATTTACAAATTAATTTTGCCTAAGCCAATGCAACCGCAGACACTCATGTTCGGGAGGAAAAATCACTGCATGAAGCACGTAGCTTTTAATTTTAGCCAACTGGTAAAGTGGCAGACAGGAGCTGCCACTTGGAAACAAAAAAAGCATTGAAATACATTTGCTGCCACTTTCATACGAATATTACATACTGCCGCCGCTGCCACTGAAGCTATCACGAAGTGCAATGCAACAGTGCAACCGCAGTGGCGCAAGTGCGCGCACTTAATCACCCGCGTACACGCAACCTGTGCGCAATGACTATGCCAAATTTCGCGCATTCACCTTGCACTGCCATGCCCACTATATTAGTCATGTCTAGTGCTTTGTTGTTTTTTATAACCAGTAGCGATAGTTATAGCTTTTTTCAATAGTCACAATTTATCTACATAAATACCCAAAAGTCAAAGTGTTAAGGATATTAATATAGAAACAAATAAATGGGAGATCAAAGTTAGGCGCGATAAACTTCAAGGTTCAACAGAGAGAGCTTTGAAAGTTACAACTCTTCCATGAAAGCAAAAAGAAAATGAGATTTGTACTTTAGAGCTGACGATTAATACCGAAGGGTTAGATGAATTGCCATCGTGGGCTTTCTGTGACAAACAGTAGGCAGTTGGCCAGTGTGGTTAATTTGTGTCCAAAAGTTAGACAATTTGAAAGCGCTATGCCACCCTGTGTCTTGAGCACACCAGCCATATTTTGTCGCACACTAGAAAAAGAAGGTAATCAAAATATTCAATACATCGTCATAATCGTAGCTGTAGCGCGATTCACTAACTTTTAACAATTTCGCAATAGAGATATTTATCATTAACGTATACTGTTTAATTTAACAATTGTGCGATTCACTAACTCGGATTTAACAATAACGTGCAGGTAATTGTTTAAAATGATGACATGTGGCATTTCAGTCGAAATTGACTAGAACGTTGCTTAAATGCTAAGTGCAGCATTTGCCAGCGCCGCCGTTGGTGTCGCAGTAGCGCAGCTGACAAGCGTCTGGATAACAAAATAGACGTCGCAAGTTCGATACCAATAACTAGGAAACATTTTTTCTATAATATATATTTTTTTAAATAAATACTTTTTTTTTAAATATAGAAATACTTCTTGCTCAAAAAATTTGTTTTTAATTTATTTTTATTTTAACCAATATTTCAACGACCCCAACGGATAACGTGATAAAATATCAATTTACAAATCGACTACGCTAAATTAACGATTGAAGAGTTGACAAAAAGTTAGTGAATAGCATAGATAGTTAAAATTATTGTTACGTTAATTTATCGTGGACAAATTGTGTTAAAACAGTTAGTGAATCACAAAATTGTTTAAATTATTGTTAAGTTAATTTATCGTTGACAAATTACGTTAAAAAAGTTAGTGAATCGCGCTACTGGACTTGTTAAGAAGTTCGGTGCTTATGAAAACACATTTCATATTTTTCTAAAAACTTGCTACGGGGTATACAGTTTTTAGTTTACCCCACAAATCCAACTTCTGGCATTTCTTTTTCAGTCTCACATGCGTTCGACAGTGATTGCAAATGCGTACCAAAAATACAGGAAGCACTCATGTGAAACAGTTGCTAAGCTGCTGCGTACACAGCATAAACTAAATGGCCCAGCCGAACAGAGTTAAGCTAGCTTCGAGTACCTCCATTGGAACTTCTGGCTGTCTGCAAATGTCCAGGAAGTCTGTAGTGCGCGTGAAAAAAAAAACTGAAACTAATTTAAGCAAATGCGTATTCAAAGTTTAATTCTCATTTGGACTCTGGATATTTGTATTCGATGTGACACACACACACACACACGCGTAGACTGTAGAAGTGCTGCAGTAAAATTAATGCGTCGTGAACTACTTCAAAACTAGTGTGAAAAGCAACTAGTCAGTCAACTAAGCTATCTCCTTATAGGCTATTGGTAGTTGTAGATGGCAATGTCCGCGGAGATGTCAAATGTGAGATTTCGAACATGAAAGAAATCAGCTTAATACGAGTTCAAAATAGTCAAAGAATAACATTTTTTTTTTGTTAAGTTAAAATAATTAAAATGGCCCTATAAGTGTGCTCCAAAAATCAGCATTTGTCCTATTGGAGGTTTTGTCTTTTTCGGCTTAGTTTCAGATGAGTTAGAAAATTCTAGTTGCAACCTATTACTTCTTTTGACTATATATATGTATATACTCCTATATGACTCTATCGGCAGCCTCAGCAGTCACTGTCATGATAATAACCACAGCAAACATTCATTAACGCTGGCTGATAGTGCGTGCAAGTACTTAGATATTGTTTTTGTTTTTGGTTTGTTTTTTTTTTTAGCAACTTGTGTTCGCGCCTACCAACAAGCTGAAGTGCTTGTCTGTCTACTTGCTTACGAGCTTTCATACTACCAACGCTTTTGACGATTGACCACTTCCACTTAGCCCGTTTGCCATTTCCTACTAGCAGCACCAGCTAAATGCCTTTGCACTATTGCAATGCAGTCACGTTTGCCTAGAGAATTGCATACATACATATGTACATACATACATATGTATTTATGTACTTGACAAATGCCATTGCCACATTTGCCAATCGACTTGCCCCCTTTCAGCAAATTACCTCACTTCATTGACTCTATTCGCCCTCTATTGAGTGTCGCGGCCCACTTCATTAGTCCAGTGTAAGTACGAGTACGAGTATATCTATGTATGTATGTATATGCGATTTCTATACCCATCGGCATTAGAACATAGGGTCATATGGATAAATTCGTAAAGTATCGAAATGTTCTGCTGCATGAAATTGAAAGAAATTTTCTTCGCTGTATAACTTCAGTTTATGACGCCTTTTACTTTGTTTCTGTTATTAGATCTATGTATGTATATCTACATATATTATATTATATTTCGACGGCTGAGTGGAAGATCACCCTATTTAAAAATTTCATTCATAAATGCAATACCTCAAAATTTAACTCAAAAATGTACCATCCCAGAATTCAATAAGGCCCTAATTCAAAATTAGATTCAAAATTGCCCTATCTCAGCTCTAAATATATGATATTTTTGTTCAGATAGGATGCTTTGGGAACTCATTTTGAAATACGGCGTTCTTCAAATAGTTTTTGAAATGGGGTCATATTGATAAAAAGTCAGAAGCAAGGCTTTTTCAAACAAATTCGATATAGAATTTTCATTGCCTTAAAAAATATTCTAAAATGGAGCGTTAACGTTATTAAAAATTATTTTAATATAGGGTGATGCTCCCTCCACTCCTCCCATATATGATACCTAACCTCAATTTTCGACTTTAGATTTTATTAATTGAAACTTTGAAACACATTATGTACGTTTTTCAATATAGGACTTAGGGTCATGGACCCACTTAGGAATATGGATAAGAATTGCGTTATGTATAGGGCAGGGGCGGGGACTTTTATTGCTTTTTTCTGGACTTTTATTCTTATCCGGACAAAAATAAGCGGACAACTAGTACTTTTTTTTTTCTCGCCAGAAATAAAAGTCGGAACCAAAATCTACCAACCCGGTAATCTTAATTTAATTAATTTCATATGTCCTTAAAAAATAAAAAGAGTACTTTTATTTCGGTCCGGGGTTTTAAGTTATTATCGGACTTTTTTCAAAAAAGCCAAGAAAATTACTTGTTGCTAGGATCTCAATTTAATTCATTTCTTATCATATGAAAGAGGATTGGCGGTTTAGTAGATTTTGGCTCGGACTTTTATTCTGACCTTAAAAAATAAAAATACAAAGACAACTTTTATTTCTGGCGAGAAAAAATAAATGTCCGGGGTTTTAAGTTATTATCGGACTTTTTTCAAAAAAGCCAAGAAAATTACTTGTTGCCAGGATATTGATCCTAGAAGTCCTGGGATGACAGAAAATTTAATAATTTCCTTCAGGGAAACTATTTAACCCCGTACTTTTATGAGATCAAATAAAAAAATAACTTTTATTTTCCGTCCCTGGTATAGGAATATTTATGAATTTAATGCTATCTGTTTTTCAAAGCGTAAATTAAAAAAAAAAAAACATTTGTTTCTAACTACAATGAATTCCAAGCTGAATTGTTTTTGTTCTCTACGCTGCTTTCACCCCAACACTGCGCTAAGCTGAATTTAGACTGTTGACTTATAAAAGTTTCTTGAACTATTCCATGAGACGATAGCATTTTTTTGCTCTTCACAAACCGTTCTTTATAACGCCCACTCTCTTTCGACTAAATTGTTGGCATCTGGGTATATATAAAGTTTATCATTCCTGTAGAATGCTTTAAAGTTTAAACTAAGCAATGATATGTACGTGTGTGTTTATATTCTTTTATGTTTCAACTGTTATGCCGTGTGTTGTCTGTTACCTGTCGTCTCCTTTCAGCTTTTCAACCTTTCCTAAATAGCTTAAGTGATATTTACCGCGCTAATTAAGATATTAAAATGTGTGCATTCATATCTAAAGTGTTGCAGAAATGTTGAATTGTCACTGCGTTAACTACATTTATGCGATAAACAACTTCGTTAATTGTACATACAGATACGTTAAATAATACTCGTATGATTGTGAAACGTAAGTGTACTTTTTATAACTTTCACGAACCTGAAATTGTATTAGTTATAACTTTGGTTCGATGTTTCCAAAGAGGAGCAGAATAGACCCTCCAATAAGTATACCGAAATGAGCAGGACGATAAGCTGCTGCGATTGAGCCATAATCTGTCGAATTCTGCTCTCACAAGGTACAAGCCTTAAGACTCTTAAAAACTTGAAAAACCTATACTTTCACATAAAATTACACATAAATTTTAATTGAAGAAATTTTCGAAATATTATAGGAAAACCAAGGAGGCTCTCTATAGTGGCACACACTGTACGTGTAAAAAGAAAATAATATCTTATTTACCGAATGCATATACACACATATATAATGGGGAAAACCAATCAGTTCACTTACAAAATATTACTAAATTATTAAACGGCATTCGTTTGCCCACCACTGATCTACTATGTAGGCATATATGCACGTGAAAATGTGTACTAATATTTTATTGCGCATTCATTAAGTGAGAAATCGAAAAAAAAACAAGTAAAATAAAATTAAAAAATAAATGCAAACAACAAATCAGATGCAACAAAATACAACAACGAAAAAAAACAAGAAAAAGTAAAAATTTTCAATTTAAATTCATTCGCACAACCCATTTGCTCAAGCACTCGGGGACGTTTGGTTAAATTGCCTAGTAGGTGAAAAGATTGCTTGGCGCATAGCGATTGTAGTTAATACGCGCGTATGCATATGTAAATAGGTATGTGTACATTTTGGTACAACTCTAGGTACGAGTAATGGATGAGCTAGGAAGTTGGAGTGAATTTTTTAGCCGCAATGGATCGCGATGCCGTTGGGTAGTTGTGAGTTGGCAGTGCGCACACCAATTGCCAAGCTGTGATTGTGATTGCGTAGCGCCGATGGCGATCATACATACAAACATATGCACGACCAAATGGACCCTGCAGTAAAATTGCGAATCACTTCCCAACATGAGATAGTCTTTAGCTAAAAGCTTTGGGAATTGTTGTTGCAGTGGTTACAAAAGTGATACTTCGAAAACAGTTTCAAATATCGGATGTCGATAATCGATTTTAAAAATTGTTTTTTTATTAGAGATTTATTTAACTACTTAAGCTTTCGAAGATGTACACTAGTGCGGATCGGTCCCCATACACAAAAAAAAGTTTTTTTTTTAGGTATGGAATTTAGGTATGATAACGAGATAACGACAGTCACTAGTAGAATTTGCGCTCGGAGTAAAAAATAATTGATGTAAGAATTGTGTCGGCTTTCAAGTCATGAACAACGGTGTACGGCTCATAAAAATCGGAGTGTGCAAAAAAAAAGTTTTTTTTTGCGATCGCCTTTAAAATATCTTTAATAATCCTATCTGGACTGGGAAAAACTTTATTTGTCGATCCACCCTAATGTACACTGCATTGTATAGTTGAATATTATCTACAATGACACTTAAGTATTTTTTTTGTGAAATATTAAATTTTAAACTTAAAAGCTAAATGGTTTTTAATTTTAATTTTGCTAGAAACTTTAATGGCTTTTTTTTTAAATATGACGATACCTTGCCACGCCCACAAATAGCATTGTCGCTAAATGAGTGGCTCAGTGCCATCCTTGCCTAACCCTCGAAATTTCATATATGGAGTTATTATGCTATACTACTTAGAAATACTCCAAATTATCAGTGCCAAAGTTGCAAATCCCTAATTTTTGAACGAAATTATTAGTTAAATTATTAGTTAAATTAATTAAATGTTTCAAACCTTTCTAAAAACTCTGTTTAATTTTTAATTACCTATTAACTTTGTCACTAATTATTAGGAAATGACTAAATTGAGGCTTAGGCAAGGATGGCAGTGAGCCACTCAAATGTTCTTGCTCTAGGACAGTGCTAAGTTCGTCCAATTTTCTACTGGGTACATTCACACATCCTCTATATGTGTTTATGCACTAAGGATATTTGTATACAAGTTTAAGAGTGGTGGCGTTGCTCTTTGGTTTGGCAAGGTGCGCATGCGCAACCGCATTTTTTCTTCTAGGCAATAAAGTGCCGCAATAAATCAACTTAATTAACTGAAAATCAATTCATAAATTATATTGGAATCTTTTGTACATATGTAAATATTCACACACGCACCCAGTCATGCAATAAGATTACAACTTAAATGCAAAGCTGTGATTGCGGAAATGGCGTAATGATGTTGCTGGGAGTTTGCTCTAAGTATGTTGGCTGATGTCGCTCGGTGGCAATAACAAGGTTCATACGAGTGTTAAAAATTAAATGTGCATTTTTATTCTTTTGGTTTCAAGACATCTGCGTAGTTGTTGTTGTAGCAATAGTCGATAATATATGGCAATAGTTTAGTACTTGCCACTTACCACTTGCTTCACCGTAATCTAAACCATTAAGTAACGATGCATTTTAGTTGCGGCTCGTTGACTTTATTTTCATTTCCAAATGCCATTTAAGCGCGCTCGAAACGCAAATGAATAGTTTTAAGTTATTCTTATGTCTTTGTCCTTCATTATGTTGTTGTTGCTGTTGTTTTTATTGCTTCACTTACCATTCTTATTGGATTTCGTTAGTTACTTATTTTCTGTCGTGCCGATTTGTTGCGGCAATTCGCAATTGCTGTAGCAAATACACAAGGAATAGTTGCCGAAACCGCAAGCGTAGATGTTTCATATAGTACAAATGCCAGAAGGTTCACTAAGGGGTGATTTAAAATTGTATACCCAGTAGTGAGGGCAAGGAAATAATGGAAAAGCTAAGGTATAGAATACTCCCCGAAGAATTTGAGTAGTGTTGTCGAAAGTGATAATCCTTTGGCAGATATCAAGCCGGCAACCGTGGTACTCCCTTGACCTGCACAACCTTCTAGGTCATGTCACCGCTTCTTCCGCAAAGAAGCATTTTATGGGTAATGAGAGGTGCAAGTAGTTATGACCGATATGCCTGCCTCGGCCATAATCTAAACCGATTTTTTAAACAATTCTAGACACTCAAAAAATTTTTCATTTAAATTTTTTAAAACTGTACATACTACTGGGTATATAAAATTGCTTTTTAACCATACTCAAAATTTATTTCTTATTTCTTTTTTTAAGCGTCTGTGTAATAAAAAACTATTATCGCACATGCTTAAATTGCAAAGCGAGCAAAGAGTTCAGCTCGAGCAGCAAATTTGAAGGTGGCAAATATTGTAGACTATTTAGATGAGACTTTAAAGTGAGTGCGCCTGCTTGCAAACCAACAAAAACACTGGCGGCATTATTGGTTTGGAAATGGCGTAAGACGATATATTGCTGCCACTGCATTT
The DNA here is from genome assembly GCA_951509765.1 of Sphenella marginata. NCBI lineage: Eukaryota > Metazoa > Arthropoda > Insecta > Diptera > Tephritidae > Sphenella > Sphenella marginata. The sequence goes on along the minus strand of OX608081.1, from coordinate 10,921,227 downwards.
TTTCAATTGCTGTTATTATTGTTGTTGCATTTTTGCCGCTGCTGTGGCAGGTATTCAATACTTATTTGCCAAAAGCAGTCACATTTAAGTCGCCTATTTGTTGCAGCTTAACTTGTTTTTTTATGCTTCGCGTTCTTTAGCCTTTACGGAAATGATTATAGTCCTGGTAAAGACGGTAAAAAAAAGGTGTTAGAAACCAATGTGGCATTCACCTGCCATGCACATTGCAGCGGCTACTTGTGGCATTCAATTAAAGGCATATAATTAATATTAAGTGTAGCAGACAGCGGAGCTGGGTGAGAGTAAAACATCCGGGTCGGATTAATAGAGATTGAGTCTTAGTGGATGGGTTTCTGTAGAATAATTGTTTATGTAAGCTAGTAAACAGTGATTACTAGAGATCTAATGAATCCAGGCTTCATGGATTAGGGATCAATAATCCCGCAATTTATTCCGGAGCAATATCGGCCTATAACAATCCCGAATTGCAGCCCTGCGACAGTCATGTCATGGAAGGACGAACTGAAACAACAATATGACAAGTTATTCGAAGACCGATACTACCGATGAGTAATATGCCGAACCCCAAAAGCAGTTCAATAAAGAACTTAAAAATAAAAAAAGGTAACTTGGGGTGAATTGGCCTATCTTCCTAGCTAATCCTACCCTGCTCGAGCTGTCTGAAGATAAAGGCAACTCTCATTTAACCGCAGCCCCTACGTTAAAATTCGATTTTATCCGGCAGTCAGGAACAACAATCATCCGATGGTCTCAATTTAGTTGGCTTTCCCTAAAAAAAATTACTGTAAACCATCCAGATATTCATAAACATATTCCCAAGGTGGCCTTGCTAGAGGTAGTACTACCAAGACTCTAGGATTTCATTGGAAAGAACCCCCGACACATTTTCGCACGTCGCTTTTATGGAAGAATGTTGACAATTTGGTCTGATTCCGAAATCGTGTTAGCCTGGCTCGGAAAGCCACCTAACTCGTGTAGACTTATGCCTCTAAGCGAACGACTCAGATCATGAAAATCGCAGGGAATTGTTTTTGGAGGAAGCATCGTCGGCGTTCGTCCAAGAGTATGCTCCACAGGGAATCTATTGAAAGTTTATACTACCTTACCTAACTTGGGCGGAATATGGGAAGCCGCTGTCAAAAGCTTTAAACCCCAGTTGAGAAAGGTCTCCGGAACTCACGGATTTACCTTCGAGGATTTCTCTACCTTTTTGATACGAATAGAGGCTGTACTAAATTCTCGTCAATTCTCCTGATTTTTTCGAGGTGCTCTCTCTTCCCGCATCGAATCACGAAAACCTCTCTTTGATCAATAGGCAATAAATAGTAAGGACTTAAAAATTTCATCAGTTCGAATAAAGGTAAAATGGTATTTCGGATTTCGGTCACCCCACATTTCCGTAAAAATTAGTTACATTGTTGAATTGTTTTCAAAAATTTGAGCATCAAGTCACTTTTGAGCTATAAAAATTGTGTTGACATAAAATTCGAAAAATGTGAGGAAATAAAAATCAAATAAGCTTTTCAATTACTTTGCCAACTTTACGGTCGTCGATCAGTAATATGATACTTTGGCATGGTGCAATAGTTCAGCCTACCACAAATGCGCAGTGAAATGTTCGTTAAAACTCGTTATACCGTGACAACTTAGGTGAGGCAACTTTATACAAAACAAGTAGAGAAGGTGCAAAATTAAAACGAAAATTAAAGCCCATTCATATAAACTCAGTTGCAAGCGAAATTTCAGCAAGCAACATCAAAGGCCTAGTGTTGAGCTCATTACCCTGATATTCCGCGCGCACAAATGGTACTGTGGCTATCAGGTAAGTATCAAAGCACACATCAAGCACCACACCGTTGGCCACTCATCTTCGTGTAGGAATTTATGTCGTTTACAAGAGTTTCATGGTCGCGTTGCCATAAATTTTCGCCAAAACGCTTCATGTTACACAAAAACATTAAAGGCCAACATTTCAAGTGTCCACAAAGTAATTTTTAAGTGAAGTGGGATTTATACATATATGTTTGTTTGTTTGTACCTGTTCATGTGATATGTATGTATATATGTTTGAGAATGTCTTTCACACCTACATACGTTTGTTTTGTACGACTAAAAAGTGAGGTTAAGGCACTTCACTTTGGAATATTGAGGTTTGCATAAGATCCATCCGGTTTCATGCTGTCTATGCTCCTCTAATAGTGTTTTCTATTGGACTAGGAGTCCCAAGTTAAGGAACTGTTAATTTTTGGCATACATAGAAAGGAGTGATACAAGTTGTGCCTCCAACAGTCGAGCTAGTACCAGAACTTGATAAAAACCGATACAGGATTGCTAACAGTGGTAGAACCCTTTTATTCTAAGTTACACGTCGACGTCACAGGCGCCTAGTCTTTTAAGAGATAGTATTTGACTAGTCCGGAAGCACATCTTAATTGCGAGAATCTCCTCTAAGAGATAGATTATAGCTTTGTACTGTTTGTATTGTAAAAATTCTTGGCTGATTGTTCTAGGATTTTGACTACAACAAGACGCTTTTTTCGATCTCTCATCTTGGCGAAGTTTGTTTTTAGCACTTTATAAAACTGTACTTTGGACATGTGTCCTGATTCTTGATATGTTTGAAGTAGTCGTCATCAGAAATTAATCCAATGCAATATGGAACTTTTAAAGGCAAGCATTTCTTAAACTAGCTACTTGTGATACAATTTCGTAGCCCAACCCATTCATATTCCACCTTTTGTCAGCTATCCCTGCTAATTTGCCTAAACAGTTGGTGCTTGTTATATCGCCTCAAATACTCATGAATTTTTCATTATTTTCTTTTTATTCCCATCAAGCTAATGCAACAAAACAAAATCCACTTGTTGCAATAGATGCAAATATCCCACTTGTTACTGTTTTGCTGTAGTTGTTACAAATGGTTTTATTTGATGTTTTTTTGCTGGCATAAGGAAACATCGCTTCTTAACCTTAATTTGAACTTTTGCGCTGTGGAACATGTCTTCTTGTGCGATAGAGCACACTTACCACGCTGCATAAAGTATAAAAAAACACATGGGCGGACAAAGGGCCTGGACAGTGGGCTCGCTGCCTCAAACCCTTTTATGTTATGTTATGTTATGTTATGTTATGTTATGTTATGTTATGTTAGGTTATGTTATGTTAAGTTATGTTATGTTATGTTATGTTATCGAGCCCTGTGCTCAAAAAAGACGTAAGAGCCAAAAAGTAAATTGTTCAGGAGACGGTTTTTTTTGAATATCTTTGCATCCAGTACATATATTGTCATGAAATTTGGTGAGTAACTTTATTTGGCTCTCATTTATATAATGCAAAAATATAATTTTAATATTCGTAGCATAAGGGTAGTTTTTGGCTCATACGTCTTTTTTGCCTGCACAAAATAAAGCTACTTTCTGATGATTTGGCTGTTACGTCAAACATTTTTTTCAACAAATGTTAATTTTTTTTATTTAACACTTCAGATTACTTATATATTTAAATATACATATACATATTTAAAAAAAAATCGCAATAAAATTCAAAGCAAATTAGTATTTAACCAATTATTCACATTAATTTAAAAAAAAAAAAAGACGTATCAGCCACTGCTTGCTCACTAAAAACTTGAAACAACCAAAAATGGCACTTACGGCTAAATTGCTTTTGCTCTAAATTCGTAACGGTGCTTTTTATGGCGCTGAAACTTTGAGGGATGGTGCGTGTGATGATAAATTATCAATTTTTATAAAAAAACCGAAATCGAAAATCATGGCTCTTACGTCTTTTTTGCGCATAGGGCTCGTTATGTTATGTTATGTTATGTTATGTTATGTTATGTTATGTTATGTTATGTTATGTTATGTTATGTTATGTTATGTTATGTTATGTTATGTTGTGTTATGTTATGTTATGTTATGTTATGTTATGTTATGTTATGTTATGTTATGTTATGTTATGTTATGTTATGTTATGTTATGTTATGTTATGTTATGTTATGTTATGTTATGTTATGTTATGTGGCCTGCGTTAGCTTCAGCCCATCGCTCCTCCACAACTTAGCTTCGCCCATGTAGACTCATACAAACAGTCTCTGTTGCCTGGCTGCAACACAATGTTGTCGCAATTTATTTAATTTAATTTTTATTTGTATACCAATCTTATTAACAAATATTCAAGCAAATACTCTGATGTGGTTGTTATTGTTGTAGTTTTGCCACTTGCAACATAATACTAACAAATCCATGAAAAACCCACTTACAAAAAAGCAGCAGCACTACACGGGAAACAAATCCTTAGTAATGGAGAGGCTACAACTTAAACAACGACCAAACTGACTTGAATGACAAACCAACAAACTCTACAAATAACCATTAAAACTGTCATCGCATATTCAAAAGACGACAGCGACAAAACCACCAACAGCTTGGAGGGCAGAAACCTTGCAGCTTTTTATATAGTCTGAGAACTTGAGAACATAACAACAAAAACAACAACGACAACAACTAGAAAATAAAGGCGATGGTTGTTTGTGTGCAGCAACCAACCGAAACGGAACAAAAGTCAAACATCAACAAGAATAAAGTTTACAATTACGATTATAGCAACAAATACGATGACAACAACTACGATGAGACATTTCGTTTGACATTTGCGGCTGCGCATTCGTTCTTGGACATTTTAAGTCGCCACAGCTCAACCTCAACTGTCATCAGAGTCCCTTTTACATTTGATTGGCGCTTGTTGGATCTTATTGTCATTGCTTTTGTTATGCTACGCAGAAAGTACTTGATGAGACAGGAAAGTTTCACAACATTAGGTCTAGGTTTTACCCAACGCAGATAACCCTACGTGAAAACTATTTTACTAAATAAAAAGATTTTCTGAAATTTTGCATGGTTTGACGTTTTAGTATGAAATTTAGGGTGGCCACCCTCCGAAAACTTGTAAGGCTTACGTATACGGATGGTTCCAAAAATGCTTTGTCTTGTTTATTTTATGTTTATAGTCGCTATATCGACATAGAGTCGGGGATTGTTTTGCCACTGACAGATCTAAAGGAGATGTCTGGTTCGATAACCACTTCGAGAGGACTGGCACGGCTAATGGTTGAGTTCCTAACTTTATTAGATCATTGAGCTTTGTCTGCGAACTTTGTCTGAATACACGTTTATTTCTAGTGCTTATACCTGTGAGGGTCTCCTAAGTCGTTACATGATTTACTACTTTTGATTTGGCTGAGATAAATAATATTTTTGCTTGTACAATTTTGTTGCTGAAAGATTGAAGACAATTCCTCAACAACAAGAAAACGAAACTAGAAACTCAATTTTAGAGCTCGTCACTGTACTTATAACTTTGCAGAAACATCAAAATATATTTTTAAATCGCATATACTCCTAAATTAAGAATAACAAAAATAGCAATCGTCACTATGACAGCGTCAATACAAATAGTAAAATTGACAGTAATGACGATTACAATACCAAAATGACAATTGTGACAGGATCATGGCCATTTTCGACGCCCATTTGAATTTCATGTAGGTAAAAATAAATCTTATACAAATAAAACTTTCAAAAATATTAGCGCATTCGTATTAGTGCACCCTGTAAAGAAAATCTCCACTTCGGAAGTGGTACGCTTCTAGTGCAAAATGTCTCTGTAACTGAAAGAAACTTTTAAAAAGAATTTAGAAAGAAATGTTTATGGAAAAAGCTTCAGAGTAAAAAATGTGCTCATAGAAAGGTTTTGTTGTAGAACATTTTAGGAAAAAGAAAAAAAAAATATAAAAATGATAAAACATTTTAAAAGTCTCCCTTTTTATTTATGTCATCAAAAAGAAAGATCAGATTTGTTCCGTTATATACCATATGTGAAGTTTAAGACCCCTACCTCACCGAGAAGTTGGTACAAACTTGTTAGCATGATTTTCAATTTCAAACGAGTTTTCAATCTGGTACAAGGAGTTGTATAGCATTTTATTTTGGATCCTTGTGTCAAGTTGCAATGCTCTAGCTTACCGGGAAGATAATTAAAAATGCTTCCCCAGATTGCACATTTTAAATAAATTTTCCGCATATCTCGATCCGTGCAAACGCATTTTTTTGGCATTGTCATGGATTTTCGAACTATGAAACAAATTTCGAGGGTCTAGTTTTACGGGAAGTTACCTAAACGACGTTACATGATTCCAAAATGTCGTATGGAAATAAGCAGAAAAACAAGAAAAAAACTCCATGAAGGTAGTAAAAAAACAATTCAAAATGACTTTCCTTGGTTTAGTCAACTATCAGTTTTCATGCAGTGATATAATGGTTACTATCGAACTAGTTCTATTTTGAGTACTTCAATGCGGGGTAAGCAAATACGCCAAAAAATACAAAAAGGCGTAGTCTGGCAAGTCGGTCACACTCCATATCGCAAGCGCTTAGTACTATGTAAAATTGCGAAGCTAAAACAAAAGCTGAACGTAACAACAAAGGCGTGTGTTTTGTTGCCCGCAAGACCACAATAATTTCAACAACAAACTTCCACAGATCCAACGAGCAATGTTGTGTTGACTGAAAAGTCTGCGATCTGCGAAGATTTTGACAGCACAACAAACAAATGAAAGAAACTGTCAAAAGATTTGCGGTGCTGACCGGCGAAGCGCAGTAATTTGCTGTCATATCATCATCATCATCATCTTCAACAACAACAACAGCGATATCGTATTTTCATAGTCTATCAGAGAATGATCCTGCCTTGGTAGATACTTGCAAAGCCTTCATATCCTTTTTGTTTTGAATTTATTTAACTTGCCAACGTAGACTTTTAAAATGATTTAGCGGCTCAACGTAGCTTTGTGACGTATTTTTGTGGCGGCATGCCACTAACGACAGTCGACCATCGAAAACTGGCATAACATTGTAAACCAGCGGTGACGGCTCATCACATTCATGCTTGCGGGCCATTGAAAGAAGATCGAGCTAGCTAGCTAGTATCGCTCCACAAATTATTGGCTGCTTATTAATTTTAGCTGAGTACGCGTAACGTTGCCGCAATTTCAATTTAAAATGCTTAACTAATCTTAGTTGGCAACTAATAATCCACGGAACCGAGCTTAAAAGATAAATGCTTACATACGAATACAGGAAATGCGCTATACCGAGGCGCCCCTCACTGTTGTTGTTTGCTTAGCTTTGATAGCAGCGGTTATGTCATGCCCATGCGCAAATACAATTGACAGCATTGTGCCAGTGGGATTTGGCACATCGTGCGCTTGTAAGAAATATGCTGTAGGAATGTTAAGGTGAATGTTGGCGATATGAAATACTCGTAGCAGTATAGTTGTCGGATTAGTCGGTAGAATTTGCGCACGGTAGTTACTTAAGAGATTGATCGCAATGGAGAGAAAGAGAAGCAAGTTTTTTGTAGTTGCATGTAATTGAAGTCAAGAATAGGGACCTATTCGAGTATTTTCCCAAAAACTCTATCGAGATACATATATAAGAGCTACATTGTTTTGAGATTTATTTTTGATGCCAAACTACTCGCTTCTCGGACCTAGTTTCTTCTCATAATTCTCGTTTACTGCTCATTAATCTTATAGTTTTAGAAAATAAAAGGTTTTTCAAAAATTGAATTTATTCCGATCAGTTGTTGTTTAATTATTGTATGTTTGTTGACTTTGTTTTCTGTTATTGTTGTTGTTGTTAGCAGTGCTTGGATCTGCCTTATGGGCTTGTCTTCTTCTTCATTTTAGTTCTTGGAATTAAACAAGCACTGATCTTATCTTTTGGAATGTTTTAATTTATTTATCCATTTATGAGCAGCTGTATCATCCTTAACTATAAATCGACTTAAGTCGACTCAAGCGGTTATTGATGAAGACCACAGATACCATTCTTTAATTGTATCTTATAACTTTAAACGACTTATCCTTGTAAATTTTTATATTTGTATATCCACTACTATCTCCCAAACGACTTCACCGATTTTAATGAAATTTGGTACACAGTTACTATGCTTTGTTCTAAGATTTTCTACTTTGGTGTGGCCACTTGGGGTGGTCCTTAGGGTTGCCACCTATATAAATTTTTTTTTTTAAATATTAAGCAATATATGGCAATATGGGTATGAAATGAAAGGTATTTTAGGCCGTATACCAACCAAAATATTTTCGAATAGGATTGCCACCTATGGTTGCCACCGGAACGCATTTTATTTATTCCTTCAGATATGGACCACTATCCCGGGAACGGCTAAACCGATTTCGATGAAATTTGGTAGATGGATAGTATGCTTCATTCTTAGATTTTCTACTTGGACGTTGCCACTAATGGAAACTTAGAGGGTTGCCACCTTTCCGATTTTTTTTAAATATAAAGCAATATATGGCGATATGGGTATCAAATGAAAGGTATTTTAGGGCGTATACCAACCAGAATATTTAATACACAACAGGTGTCGCCAATGTATGTTAAGTGACTTTTTATGGTTGGAGTACGATATTTTGGAAATTTATGCTCTTGGTAAGTAAGATTATGCGGTAAATTGATAAAATAGCAAGCAAGTCTCGGTCACCCAGGTACTTACATTTAAGTTAGTTATTTAAGTCACATTTTCCCCATAGTCTAAAAGAATATTTCTTGTGTGCTGATAGTAGAGCTCGTGCTAATCGATTAATCGAGTTATTTGACTATGACATTAGTCGACTAAAGTTAGTGCAGTCAAAACTGTTAATTAATTGACTAATCGCTCACTTTCGATTACTCGCTTAGTCGTACGCATACATGGCGCAACCTCATCGCCACCCCCCCCCAACTAACACTGAACGCCACTAAATCGAGTGCCATTGACTTATTTGTTATGTCGTCTCCCAAGCGTGCAACAGCAGCAATGTAGCGACTCAGTTAGGCGCATGTTGTCACATGCCAAATAAGGCAGCAGTTGTAACTTGGAAATCGACCATCAAAAAACAGCAAAATAGAAAAAAAAAAATGCTGGAAAAATTGAAAAAAAAAAAAAATTACAAAAAAAAATGCTATCGGTAGTGGTGAAATTTGTTAGCAGTGCAAAAAGAGGAGTGTCAAGAGATCGTAGTAGTGAGAGAGGAGTTGGTGGGGTGCATGAAGCGCTCATGTGGTACTGAGTATTATATACCCAGTTGTATAGCTGGTGGTACGAAATAATAACAAAACTTGCTGCTAAGAGCTATACTACGCTATCTAGTTGTACTAGCACTAGAATGAACGAGATAGAAACAAGAATTCTATTTAGGAAAAGTTTTAGCACGAAGAGAGAAGTATGGATATCAAGCCGTACATGCTCGTAAATCGGTGGTGTTTTTCATTCTGGCGGACATTTCGAAATATATCATAATCGGTTACTACTCCCATAACGAAGTTTTCTTTTTAATATGGGCGATAATAATAATAATAAAGGAATGAGTTAATACAAAAAAGTCAAACATTATAATTTTGTAGGCAATCCTCTTTTGTGGCAATTTGATTAAGCATTTTAAAACTTTCCTTTCCTTGATGCTTTTACTGCTTCTTTACTTTCCTTGATGCTGTTACAACTGGGTATCTATTCATTCTGCATAAACATTCAAAATTAATTTTGCGATTTGGTAAAACGTTTGCCGCATGTAACTGCACCTCATTAAGCCAAAAGCGAAAGGCGAGTTTGTCGTTTAAGTCTTTCGATTTGCTTGTGCGGCAATTGGTTTTGGGCTACAGCAACGCATGAAGAGCTTAAACAATTACAAGCTGTGGCGCATCGTTGCGATACCAAGCATTTACAATAAGTAAAAACAACAAAAACAGCAACAAAAACAATTCTTGCACAATTTCAACAATAGAACAATGTCATTACAAGCGCGGTGTGAATAAATTTGTTTGGAATTTCTAATTGGTGAATGTTGTATGTTGCTGGTTGCTGCTGTTTGTTCACTACAACAGTGTACAACTGCAAACAATCGATTTCAAGGTTTGGTTTGCTTTGCTTTTGTTTCAATTTTTTTTTAGTTTTGTGGCGAATTTCGCGCGTCTGTGATGCGTAATCTGGTCAGCGGGGCGCGCAATTGCACGTCATCACAAAGCGCAGCCTTTGCACACCATATGGCGGATAAGGCACGAGTGTTATTTCAAGTGTTATTGTTTTTCGCTCGTATACGTCTAATTGCCAACAAATAAGCTGCAACTAGCATATTCGGTTGCATGTTAGACGCATGCGCAACATTGGTCAGTGGCAATGGTGTGTGGCAGCTGCATTGAATTTGTTTGTACATATTTACCTACAGTACAAGTACAAGGAACTTGTTGTTTTGTTTATTTTATAGAATTTGTTTTCGACTTTGTTGATCACTTTGATGATCGCCTACTCGACGAGTGCAAACACAATTACATGCCAAACTTAGTAAAGGGGAAAATCAAATTGAAAAGCGAACACGCAGCTCAAACAGACACGTGCAACATGCGAGCGCTGAGATAGCGTACATGCAACATACGAATAACTATATAAGAAGAGAGAAAATGAAAAAGAAATACAGTTTGACGATGAGTAAAGGGTTACGGAAAATTTTCACATTAAATTTATTTATTCGTTTTCAAGAAGCAAAGCGATTTTAAAAGCAACTCTTCTACACTTGTGGGTGGCTATGATTGTGATTACCTTGGTGGGTTACAAATTATTCATATTTCAGGTAAGCAAGCAGCTACAAAAGGTCCTCCCACATGTTTCAAGTACAACCAAGATGCGGTTTCAGTAACTATTATAAAGCATCGCAGCTGGGGAAATTTCATTTATTTGTGTTTCGCATAAACAAGGGCAGCTTGAAAATTCTTTGACATTCAGAAAAAAAAACAATTAAGGAAATCTAAGTTCGGGTGAACCGAATATTAAATACCCAGCGTTAGTTTTCAGAACGAGATACAAATACCATGACCTGGCTATGATAGAAGCCCTATAATCTTATTTGAAATTTTCTATATCGAAAAAGGGGGCGTGGTTATAATTCGATTTCGTCCATTTTCAATAGCAGCCTACCTTGGCCAGAAAGTAACCAATACACCCAATTCCAAGCAAATATCTCAGTTTTTACGCAAGTTATGTCAATTTATGTGATTTTTGAAATTTTCGATATCGAAAAAGGGGGCGTGGTTATCATCTGAATCGCCCATTTTCAATAGCAACCTACCTTGACCATAAAGACGGACCTCGTCCTAGATATTAATTTGTCTTACGATACTACTCTAAGTTTGAGGCACAAAATGATTTATAAGAAAACCTATGCCGATTTGTCTCTGAGCTCTTTTAAAGTTCTGAATGTTTCAAAAATATGTATGCACCCATTCAAATAAAAATATTTTTTGGACAAAATAAATTTGATTATCAACATAATCTCGGCCGTCAGATTTCAAATTTACTTACTTATCAAACAGGTTTCGTATGTGAGCTTTGCCGAACTAGATGTGTGTGCGGGTGTTTAACTCATACCTCGCCAGCGACATTTAAAATTTTTATTATGTTTATAGTATCCCTTACAGCACTTGGTGGAGAAAATTTAAAAATTCATAGAAAAGCAACGTCTATCCAATTGCCAATCCATAGGAAGGTACCATTCCGATGATTCTATGTTAGAGATTTTGTCTGTAAGTTTCAATCTTTGTTTAAATTATGACAATCGTGCAATAATATGATTTACGTAAATTAAGATTTTACACTGAGAAAATTTGCTTTACGATTTTATTAACGAAGGAATATTTCTTTTAAATAAGGAAGGATTCACTTGAACAAAATAAATATTTGAGTGGGAGATATGGTCTCATGTTCACATTCTAGCGACTAATATACAATAAAACTGATCAAGAAGCTTTGAATTAGAACGACGGCATATGTGGCAAAAGATAAACAACTTGGAATAAAGTGAGTCTAACTATGACTCCAGTTCATAATTGTCCATTCAAATGCGATATGAAGAGCGAAACCTCCTTCACTTGATCAGTGACCTATCAGACCTGCGATCATGAAGGATGAATGTGCCACATTGCGCTTGATGAGTTTTGCAGATAGCCTAGTGTCCACCTCGGTTAGCAAAATTAGGTAAGGTAATATCAGCTGTTGCCTAAGCACAGGTCAGCGAAAGTGTGAATTTCTTCTCTTTGAAATTCGATCCATCCATGAAGATTTACACCAGGTCATAGTCCCAATTAAATACATCCTTTGTATAGCGAGTGACGGTAGTGATAATTGCAAGGAGCGAAGTCACATGGGTGCAGTTATGCAATTGCGGATAAAGCTGAAGCTAGTAAGAATGTTTGACTGCTTCTTCCCGATATGCCTACCTATGTATGTACATGTATCATATATTAACTTAATTTGCGCCTGGGACTCGGATATCTTTTAACGTTTATAAATTGAGTTCGCTGGTAGAATCGAACTTGTTTTAACTTTAATGCTGATACTGAAGAGATACCTCCATGTAGGTCGATATTCTTCTTAAGTTAAGTGTTTTGCTTCTATTGTTTTTAAATAGCAAGGGAGAGAAAATACCCTAATGTAGAAAAATACTCAGAGAGCGGCGCTTTTTCTTAAATTTCTCTAAACCAATAAATGTCTCGGAGGTAATAAGGAATAATTAAAAGAAAATCGTATTTCATTACAAGCCGCCATACTACGTAGTTCGGCAGTCCATGGGCTAAACCCCACAATTGATTGTGATAGCACTGACATAATAAGTTTTTCCTTAGCCTCATACCTTCAACAGCAGAATAACCCTTTCGAGCGGCGAACAGGCGCCCACTGTTTCTCCTAAGCGGGTGTGCACAAACTTTCAATACAATATCATCCGTACGAGCAATAGCGCTTAATATGATTTTGTAAACGCCCCTAAATAAATCAAATATTTTTTCTCAGTGGATTGAAATGAAATATTAGAAAGCCAAAGGAAAATCATAATAATAAATCGCACAGAGCAATCGCATGATAATAAGTCATTGCGATTTATCTCCTCATTTCCTGCTTAAAGGCAAACAAATATTTATTATTTACATTGCATTCGTACGTATGCATGTATGTATGTGTGTGTGGATTGGCATATATTTATGCGCTATTTTCGCATCACATGAATCAATAAATGGGCAAAGCTATATGTGGTAAAATATATAAAGTAAATATATATATCTGCCACGCGCTATCTGTCATGCACAACCCAAAAACTCAATGCCCTAAATCAATTAATTTGTGTAGAGATGGGTGTGTGTGTGTGTGCAAGCACTAAGCGTGTGTGAGTAGGCGGAATTACCACAGTACTTTAAAGCAATGGAGTATAGGACTGCATAGGTAAATGCATAACTCGTACATCATGAACAAACTCTTAGATCATTCGAGTGATGAGTTAGATAAGTTCGATAATCTTCTTACTTTTTTGTGGATCATCGCACTGAAACGAAGTTTTATTTACTTGAGGGCGCTATTTTGACGTTTCGGCGAATTGATTTGTTTTAAAGATATTGGTCGTGTGGCTTATTTACTTTTTGGTCACCCTGCTCAGTCTTGCGTCCCTTGCGGACTAGGAAGATGACGCTCGCGATAGTGATATGTTGGTGGAAAAAAGTATGAGGTGTGCCACCAAGCTATTTCAGAAGGTTATGCACTCAAAATCATCTTTTGAGTGAAGACAAGGTGGACGTAATGCTGACGGAGAAGAATGGGAAGAATAATTATAACTGATGAGGGCCCTTCAAATAAACTCTCATCATGGAAAAGCAGCTTGCACTGGTGAACAGCTGGGGTAAACATCGTACTCGTTAAAGAGCCATGCATAACTGGAAATACATAAGATATAAGGATCTAAGAAGTCCATGATAAGCTATAAAGAGCTCGCATGTAGGGTTAGCCTAGTATATGTACTTTAGCTAAGTCGAATCACCAAGGTCAATGGCCATCATACCCAATTTAATACTGGCCCAAACGAGTAAGGTGAGTCACTATATAATCACCTATTAGGCACAAATCTAAGGATAAGCAACAGGGGAAATTATAACTCATTCATGACAAATAACCGGAGTCATTCGCATCACGTGGTCAGAGTTCAACCTTATCGTACTTTGGAGGAGCTTATAAGAAATATCCTTAACTGGGGTTATTACCAGAAGCTAATTGGGAAAGATCTAACTAGGCAAGGACACCAGAACCTAGGATCCCTTACTTGCTCCAACTGAATTTCCTACGAACTAACTGCGTCCATTTACATCAAGATCAGAGTTTGAAAAGAAACAAAGCAAAGTTTTAAAAAGGTTTTAAGCTGATCTTGAAATGGTGTCAAAGGCAGCCAAATCTAAAGGGTCTCTTGAGCTCTTTACGGGATTACTTGACTATCGGCATTAATGACTGTCGGAATGTTATGTTATATTGCATCCTTAAGCAGCAACATTTTCATTGTAACTCATGTTTCGTTGGAGTTTGAAGTGCCAGCAATAATGCAAAAGTTTTGTGACTTTACACACTCTGCTCAGAATATCGTTCATAGCCTGCGACTGTGCAATTTGATTTATCACACGCTTTCACAGCAGTCGCCTTATAGATTTACGGTGACAGTTGGCGCAGTCGCATTGGTAGGTTGTAGCCGTGTAACTCTTAATTCTTTAAGCTTAAAAGGTTGCTTAAATGTGCTCGAGCACGTGTGTCTTGTGCCTATTGTTCCCTAAAGAATGCGTAGAGACTTCTGAGTAATTTAGAATTTACTCCAGAAACTTACAGCACGCTAAATATGCGTATCCAAGCACAAGGTGATACAAAAGTCAGATGTCAATGCAGTTTTGCTTTTCAATTGTGAGTTTGCCTACTAGGCTGGGAGATGCATACGATCCAACGCATAGGCGCGAGAATCTACGGCCCTAACCATTAAGAAAGGTTTCTTCTATTCGAGAACTTTAAAAGTTGTTTTGGCTAGCAAAATCTAAGAACAGTTAATCTTATCTTGGACGTACTATAGTATTTCGTAGATCAGTGGCGCACTTCCGATTCTTTATTGTCAAAATCGGTCGAAGATACTCTATTGAAGCGTAACGTTCAAATTTATCGACTCAACATTTTAAGGGCCCTGTACTGACGAAAAAATATGTACATATGTATTAGGGATGCCTATTTTTGGCGCTAAGCTTCATTGCTTTTAGGGATCCAATTTCATTTTGGGACCTGTGTATTTGCTATTCTTCAACAATTGAGTTTGAAATTTTTTGTTTCTATTGAAATGGTTTCTGAGAGCGTTGAACTGACCATTTCTTTCTACACCTTTTCCAAGAGTACTTCAGAAACAGTAAAATGTACTTCAGAATAGTCAATTGGACTTCAGAAACTGTGAAATGTATTTCAGAAGCTGTAAATTGTACTTCAGAAACTGTAAATTGTACTTCAGAAGCTGTAAAATGTTCTTTAAAATAGGCAATTGTACTTCAGAGACCATCCTTAGCTGGATATGAAACCCCCGGTACTGCCCGACTGGCTTGGTGAGCAGTGAAACATTCTAGGATCCTAAGGTAGGTAAGATGGGTACAGAGGGGTAAGAGGCCTCATATTGCTTGATCAACCATAGTACAATTTCCGATTTCTGAAGTACATTTTACCATTTCTGAAGAACAATTGACTATTCTGAAATTCATTTTACAGTTTCTGAAATACAATTGATTATTCTGAAATACATTTTACCATTTCTGAAGTACAATTGATTATTCTGAAATACATTTTACGGTTTCTGAAAATCATTTTACGCATTCTGAAGTACAATTGGAAAAGGTGTAGTTGCTGGATATATTTCCAAATAATCAAATCAGCGGCGTATAAGAAAGTAATTTCGGGACTATCATCCCTAGCATGTATGGCCGAACTTCTTTTTCGAGTTTGTGTAATCCATTAGCATGTAGTACGTTGTTTTGCCTCCTGCAAGTTCATAAATTGAGTAATTTTGTTTGCATTTTGTGCTAACTAATGGGCTGACCAGCAAGCTAAAGCTCAACTAGAAACGAACAACCACAATATAGCCTATTACATACATATGTATATATTTGTGTATATGTTCGAATAGTTAATAGTTTCGCTGAAAGCGCTGTATTGAGAGCACTCTACATACTTCTTCTTTGTCCATTCGGCTATCAGCCGGTGATATTGCTTGCCAGCCCAATAGCAATAAGCATGTCTGTTTTATCAAGTTAGTTTGTAGACACTTTTGCGCCGTCACTACAAGTCGCGTTGGAGCTCATCTGCTATATAATTTCTATGTAAATTCTCCTCAAAACTCTTAGTCCCATTCATGTTGCTGCTCGCTCGCTATCACGCACACACAACTAATTCAACGATCTGCTTGTCTTTAAATCGTCTTCCTTTTCGACTGCTTCATCTTTTGTATTTATTCAACTGAGTGTCATAGCAAGATTGGTCCATGCTGATGTGACACGTATTGCTTTATTCACATGCACTGACATCGCAGATTCGTATGTCAAACAAAAGGCAGGCCTACTAAGTCTCAACTGTAGTCTGGCTCAAAGAGCTAGTGAATCAGTCAACCATGCAGTTTACGACGAAGGCTGGAGGCCAGAGTCAATTTGGTTAATCTATGCGCGCGGCACCCACGTTCAAGTGTCTTTTATTGCAATGGTGGCATCAGTATTTTGCGTCGTCCCATTTAGGCTGTCCTTTGGTTTATTGCCCTGCTATTTGAAGTTTTATTTATTTTTTAGTTTCTAAATTGTGGTAATTGCATGCACGTGATTGATCGCTACAACCTTAGTTTGAGCTTTTGAGCTTGGCTTATATTTATGTGTTTTGTCTTTGTTTTTTGTTGTATTTTATTTGATACACTGGAAAAAAAAACTCCCACAAAAACACTGCGGAGTTCTTGATTAAAGTTTAGGCAAGCATATTTTGCGCTCTTCCAACAACATTCTACTTTATGTCCGCATATGAAAAGTAGCTTTGCTTGATGGGACTCTTCTAAGAACAATTTATGGCTGGATATATTGTATATCATCATAAACGTCCGAAGAGATTTTTGCGCCAAGCTTCTCTCCCAAATTTTTGTTGCGTTGTTTGGAACTTTTTCCTAAAAATTGACAGGACATAAAGTTTTTAGCCGACTCCAAAGGGCATCTGCAAAGGCTTCCATTACATTAGGCTTAGGTCCCAACCCAGTTCAACCCAAATTTTTCAAAACTATTCTTAATCTTAAAATTTCAAAACCAGATCCTGCAATTATTTCTTAACTTAATTTCCTGATATTTTGTAGATGCTCAACTCCTTCCACACTCCAGTCTTTTTCTTCAGTCATTCTGTTTTTAATATTTTAAGCGTGTACCTCACTAGGCGTCTCACTCGTTGCCAGGCATGGAAATTTAAGACGCCGCTCTTGCTTGGCAAAGCGCACTTTGGCGACCTTGGGCACTAGACTTGGCATTTTTATTGTCGTTCCGGCTGTACGAGGAGGGCAAGCCAACAAAGGCAATCAAAAACAAACAATAAAACCAAAAAGTACAAACGCATACCTTACAGACCTTGCAACAGGTTAAGCAGGCGGTCCATGCGCATGCGCAGAGTCAACTAGTTGGCAGTGAAGTCGTTGATTTGCAACGAAGGCGAACAGTGAAGAAGGCATTGAACAAACAAAAGAGCTTTATTATCCTTAATGTGCATTATTCGACAGAGTGAAATATACGTTTTCATTAGCCGGACACAAAAATTAAACGCGCATGCCAACGAGCAAACATTAAAGCTTGCCATACTAACATACATCCATATGTATGTATGTGTGTATGTATGTATATTTCATACGTGCTGGCTCAGTGCAATATTTTATGTACTTCAAATGTGTAGTTTTTGTTCTGCTTGAGGAGTGTGAAGAATCCAGGAATACGAAGTTATAGCCGGCTCTTACTCATACACACCCACGTACATATTTAATTGGCTTGGAGGTCAGTTGAAACAAATCAAAAGCCACAACACAAACGGCAAATCCTCAAGCATATCTCTTTAGTGTCCACCACCGCTTCTGTTGTTGTCATTATCGTTATTGTTGTGGTTGTTTTTATTGCTTTTGTGGCTTGATAGGGCTTTTGGCGGTGTGGTCGCAGTACTACAAATATCTTGTATAATTTTGTGGTTTTCACTGAGGCGATTAGATGTTTATTATTTATGACGATTTATTTCGGTTAATCCTTTTGTTTGTTATACAAAAATGTGGAAATTTCTCAGCCGATGTGGCTTTTGCACTATTTCATATATCAACATAAGACTTAAGGTACCTATTGATGCTTTCGGCCATTGTTGCTCAAAGCGAGATATTATTTTCTTCTGAAAAATCTTGCCGATATCTTATAAGTCCGCAAAATTCACCTTCGAAATTGTTATTATTTGAAAAACTTCACATATCTGGGAACCTATTAATAAGGTCTACACCTTATCTCTTGTGATACAGGAGCTTTTCATGATTCATGATACTAAATGCACCACGTCGAGGACGTCTATCAGATGACACATTCGAAAAGCTCTTGCTTCCCTTTGTTTATATTTGGTTAATAATGCAAATGATTTTGAAATAAAGTGGTTACTATGGGTCATTATATTTAAGTAGGTTGTATAAATTTTGAAGTCAGTAAGTGACTCCAAAGTCGTGACTTCAAAAAGCGAGTCAATTCGAAATTTGGAGTCATTAAACAAGATTTCAACTGATTGCATTCTTTTACAACCCTGCTACTGGGAAAAGTATTGCTACAACAACAACAAAAACAACAGACTAAAAACTTTTCCACTTGGATTAATTTCCAGCTAAAAATCTAATATCCTTCTTTCTTCAGCTAATTTGCTTGCCATCGCACGATAGTGGGCTAATTTTACGCTGCTTTCCTGTCCCCAGTAGCAATCTCAGTGCAACACAGCATCTCAGACCCGTGCGCACGAGTTGTCTTTGGGGGAGCTTTTGCATTCTTCTATGCCATAGTTAGTTTGAGAAACCGAAAAATAAATATTCTTTGAAACTTTTAGAACATCAATTTTCTTTTAAAATTGTTCGGGAATTTTGTTAAAATAATCCGATGATTCAAAAATCGATAAGAAAATTAATCTTGAACTCAATCAGCTGCTGCATTGGAGCGCTATATAATCACCAGGTTTCAATGGTGTTAGTTTCGAAAACCGCTAAAGAGTAGCAACGCAGTTCAAACAAGTCGATCTGCATTAGGCTGAATGTGTGTAAATGCCGTTTAAAAGGTCCACAGTCTCCAATCAAATATATAAAACAGACCTTAATAACTTCTCATGCAGACCGTATTTTTTCACTAGGTAAGTTCTAACATTGGGGTTTGAATCCCTAAAATCCCCCCGAATGCACAGCACTTTATCACATTCAACAAAGCAGAGTTGCACATGATAGTCTATGAGACCAGGTTCGGGTTCACATGCATATAAGAATTGTGATCCCGTATGCATCCAACTGCGTGACCAATCCGGCTTTCCCCAAAACTGCATCCACTTCACAAGAGAAAAATACTTTTTGCTTTCAATTTGAAGTGTGTTATTAGACCTTTTAGCTTTTGAATTTGAGTTAGTAGAAAAGTTGCGAATTAAGACTAAATTTGACCTTGATCTCGATTGACTTTTGACTGAGTTCATTTATCGAAAAGCTTGACTATGACTGGCACTAAACAAAACTTTTGATCATGGTACTAAATTTTTTTGTTTTTTTTTTTAACGCTTTATCATGTCTTGTTAGCTCTTTCGACGCTCTGCATCACTGTGCTAGACTCATATCTCAATGCATTTATTGCGCGTTCGTGTTGTGCGTGAGTCTACCGCATATGTTTACCGTTATACGCTAATGATTTTTCACTCGAACAGCAGCCAAGCCGCAAGCTATTTGAATACGTGTAGGTATACCAGTTGAGTAACAACCAATGCAAGCGCAACATTAATCTGGAGCTTTAAAGTTGCTTAGCTAAAAAACAACAACAAAAAAAAGAAAAAAAAGAGAACAAAAAAAATCATCTTTTTCATATTTTCATTATTATAGCGACAGCATCGTAATCAACGTCAAATTGTGTGCTCGTCAAGCGTTGTGCGGCTACGTTGCATGGCCTCATTTCACTTATCGCTATCCACTTACACATTGTTTGTTTTGTTTTTATTGTTGGTGTTATTAAATTTAATGTTTGCCGTAACGTGATTACATTCATTATGTGTGCGCGCTTTCGATCTATTTTACTGTTTTACGTCGCACAGACCACCCAACCGTATGATTAGAATTATTAATAATTCTTTTAGCCAATCGCAGTAAAATGGTCTATCTTCGTAATTTTCTATCTTCCGAGTATACAACGCGCGTACTTTGGATAACTGCAGTAGCATGATTTGGTACACAGATTGAAGGTTAGCTCTGACAGCGAGTAATCTAATAGCACTTTGTATTACTTAAAGTTGACGTTGTGCTGTGCGGAAGCAAGCATCGACACCTTTAGGCTGACAGCAATAATGCTGAATGGAGAAAAAAAATTGTGTCAACACTTCCGGCTGTAGAGCTGCAGAGTATTATTATTTATATTTCATTGGCGCAATTTAATAAGCGAATGCACGAGCTCAGTAGCCACTCCATTGCGAATATGCTAAATTTTTGGTCATGTTCCGGTCATGTGTGGGACATATTGCCAAGTAAGTTGAACTTTCAGTCAATGGAGACCGATTCAAATTATAGCCGTTTTTCTACCATGTGACTTGTGGAAAAAATTACAAACATTGACAAGAAGCTAACTTCTTAAGCAGCGATGCAAATCTTTGGAATTAGATCGACATAAAAATCAGACCTGTTAAATAATGATTATTAATCATAATCATTGAAAGTCAAATTAAATTTTTTGTTATTTTTGTAATAATTGATTAATTTTGATAATCGATGATTTTTAGAATAACTAATCGATTAGGATTAAATTTTGTTTTCGATTAATGATGATTTATTTCGTTTTCAAATTTAATCCGAGGATTAATCAAATTAAACAAAATTTCAATTTGATTAAGATTTTTGATTAATTGCGATTAGAGAGGAATAATAAGTGCGGTTCATGACAAAAGAGGTGTATTCTATGACTCTTAATCAAGCTCATGTGATATATGGAATTGGGCTCACATCGGAAGACCATCGCAAGAAGGGAAATACTTTAATTTCGGAATCATAAACGAGCTCATAAAGAGCATAAACGCTCCCATTTAGGACTCATTTCTGACTATGTATTCGCAATTAATAAAAAATTTTAATCAAATTGAAATTTTGATTCATTTGATTAATCTTAGAACTAAATTTGAAAACGAAATAAATTCTCTCTTATCCTCATTAATCGAACACAAAATTTAATCCTATTCGATTATTTATTCTAAGATTGTTCGATTATCATATTTAATTAATTAAATCAATATAATTGATGTTTAATTTTAATCCAGATTTAACAGGTCTGATAAAAACGTAATTGTATGCATACCAATGATAAAAAAAACAAGCAAAATTATCATTCTCACAAATTGCACCATACATCTATGAACATGGGTCTTTCTGACTCAAGTAGTTGTTGTTACATACACAATTTTTAATATGGCTTCTAATCCCGACAACCGGTAAACGCCAAAATTTGTCAGAGTTCAAATCATTCAAGACGAGTTTGGGCACATCACAACTTTTTCGTGACTATTCCGCCATCATTTCATAATCATTTCGGCATTGATTCGGCGTTTTTAGGGACCATTTCGTGATAAAGCAATCAGTGTCGTTTCGTTATAAAAAACGACTGTAAGTTCGTTCTCCAAGATGTTGTGGTGGGCAAGATTCTATACGAGATTATCCTACATCTTCACATCATATCAGTTTCCATCAGATGCTTGCTTTGTCACAACGTTGCAACGTAAGACGCACCCTAAGGCTGCATACCTACCGCCACACGTGACATGAATATCAATATGTGTGATACCTTGGTGCACCTAGGCCACACAGCATTGTACAAATAAAATAAATTTAAAAATGTAATCTACATCATGAGGTCACGTCTTATGTCGAACAAAATTGAATCGATTCGGCACCACGTCTTTGTGGATTTATAATAAATGTAAGATTAGCCACATACCCACAAATGTATTCTTATAATCATATATGTGATTCTGTCAAAAGCAATCAAATAGAGGAGGAGTTTTAGAAGTGCACTGCATGTTGCAATTGTTCCTGTGATACCTGCACGTCTGCTGAAATACCAATAACCCAAGTATGTAATATAAGATGAACTGATGAGCTTCGAGACGATCATAACGTTTATAATAATAACTTTTAAGCTTGAGCATAAGGCTAATACGAGTAATAACCAACCAAACTAACATTCATAGTATCATAGACGAACTGAATTAGCTCTTAGCAAACATATTAGGGTGGACCAAAAATTTGTGGGGACAAATGTGTTTGCAATTCTTATGAATATATTAGACCTGTTAAATCTGGATTCAAATAAAAAAATAATTATATTCAACTGCTCTATTAATTCAATTAACTATTTATGATAATCGAACATTTTTAGAATAATTAATCGTTTAGGATTAAATTTTGTGTTCGATTAATGAGGATTTATTTCGTTTTCAAATTTATTCCTAGGATTAATCAAATTAATAAAAATTTCAATTTGATTAAAATTTTTGATTAATTGCGATTAACGAGGATCAATAAAATTTTTTAAATATTTAAATATTAATTGAAATTAAAAAATTTTAAACTTTGTGTTTTTTTTTTATAAATTCATTCCAAAAAAGTATATATTCCCAGCAAACCATACATACATGAGTCATAAAGGAGTCCTAAATGAGAGCGCTTATGATCTTTTTGAGCTCTTTTATAAGTCCGAAATTAGGGTATTTTCCTTCTGGCGATGGTTGTCCGATATGAGCCTGATTGCATATATCACATGAGCTTGAAAAAGAGTCATATATCATACCTTTTTTCTCATAAATGGCACTTATTAATCTTCGTTAATCGTAAATTATCAATAATTTTAATCAAATTTTAATTCTGATTAATTTGACTAACCCTAAGATTAAATTTGAAAACGAAATAAATCCTCATTAGTCTAACACAAAATTGAATCCTTATCGATTAATTATTCTAAAATATTTCGATTATCATAATTAATCAAATATTACAAAAATAACAAAAAAATTTAATTTGTTTATCAATGATTAAGATTAATAATCATTATTTAACAGGTCTGGGATATATATTCTTTTTTTTTGTAATTAAAATATATTAAAAACAAGTAAGGCATCCTAAGTTCGGGTATAACAGAAGGTTAAGAAAACTTTTTTTATTTAGCAAAATCTGTTACTTAAATAACAAATTTTGGTTGGGACTTAAACAGGGCTATAATACTCGTAACACTTCCTCAAACCACTTTCTGCCCTAATGTCTATGCATATATGTATGTATATGTGTGTGTGCATATGTATGAGTCTCGGTTGCATTCAATTTTCTTATGAGTGTGCTGCACCTTCAAGACAGACAGACAGTACATCTACATGTTTAAAAATTTAACCTAGCCGCTGTAGCCTACAGCCAAGGCAACGTAGCCAGGAAATCTGTGAAAGAAGCTACTCCTGACCGAGAGAAACACACAAGCAAGCAATCATAGAGACTGATTTCCTAGCAGCGTAATGACTTTTCTTAAATGTAAGTATATAAACGGGTGTCTATGTACACTGTCGTCTGTCTGTTAAACAATTGCTCACCACATCCATTATGATGTGCAATGAAGCATTTGTTTAGTGGGTTATTCTAAGTTATCTATAGAAATTGTAATCTCCTCCTGTATTGAAATAGTTACTTAGATTGAGGTACCTGCCAGCAATGGTTGTATTATTACCATCTATTTTTTTATATTTGTACCCATTAAATTATTGATCAGAATAAGCAACATTGTGCGGGCAGCGCTTAGGGGCTATGCAGATGTGTATAAAGCTTACTTGATTTATATCTGCACCCAAGTAACTAGGTCAGGAGGAGGATGCTATTAAACTAAATTTTAAAATGGTGTTTCTGATGATAGTGCATTTAGTGCGGGTAGGACATTTACTATTTGAATACAGTTGATTGAGGGCAAATTATGGAGAAATATTTCAAGAATATTGCGTGTTCCTTTATTACCTCATTTGAGCTTTTTTCAGAGCAGATCATGTTATGCGAATGGACCAAGAAGCTCCAGCCCAGAAGTTTTTCCTATCGACACCCGAATTCAGCAGCAGAGTAAAGGAGTGGCCTCGATTGAGTTGGAAAAAAGAGATGGAGTTTGACTTGAACGGAGTTTTGCATAGTTCAATAGCCTTTGTAAAAATATTGAAAATGTTAATACAATTTTTTTGAAATGAAATTTGTTTAACCTTATATACTAAATACTTCCAGAAGTATGGCCAATAAAGAATTATATTATTCTGGGAGGTGCCAAGACCCCAGCTTTAATGCAGGTGTTAGCGATTAATCTCATATAACTCCTAACTAAATTTTAGCAGTCCTACTCAAATACTTCCAGATATATGGTCTATGCAAAATTCCAGTTTTAACGGAGGTGCCACGCCCCTTTTTCGTTATCCCCACCTTTTATGCAGGAATTAGGGATTACTCTCATGTAACCCCATACCAAATTTCAGTGGTCTAACCTAAATACTTCCAGAGCTAGGGACTATGATAACCTCCATTTATATGGGAGTGGCCACGCCCCCTTTTTAGTTATCCCCAGCTTTTATGCAGGAATTAGGGATTACTCACATATAACCCCCTACTAAATTTCAGTGGTCTAACCTTAATACTTAGAGAAATTTTCTATGGAAAACTCCATTTGTATGGGAGGTGCCACGCCCCTTTTATATATCAAAATTTTTTTTTAGCCTATGGCCATCACTGGAAGATATGTATTGCGCGTTCGAAATTTTGTTGCTCTATACCTATGTATGTACATGCTTTCAATTTTATATATGTACATATATAGAAGAAGAAGATAGAACATATAATAACAAATTTTGCTAAAGCCAAAATTTATGAAAATCGCAGACCACGACTGTATGTACACCTATGGCCGCCACTTTATACAGGATATAGAAAATCTTACAGGCTTTACAAATTTTATGACAAAAATTTTAAGTCGAAAAAGATGAGCCGAGTTAACATAAATAGATTATAAATATAATTCGGCAATTCTATTAATTTTTCACATACATATGTAAGAAATAAATTTATCCGGGCCGCTTTTGCAAGTTACTTCATAATTAACAAAAATTATATGAATCTTTTAATATGTAAATTAATTAATTAATAGCGCGGAAAAGTTGCTCGGAATGTGTAAAAGTTATTAACAAGACGTAGCAGTTCCTTCAGTTTTTTTCTCCATCTCCTTTTACCACTAACACCCTGCACCTGCCATACTCCTTCGTATAGCGTTCAAGTAAAAATTATTAATTAAATCTTTTAATATTCATGACAAATTGACGATGCCAGCTGTGAAACGCCCTGTCATAAGGCAAACATGCGCTGCTGGCAGGCGCACTAATTAAGTGTTTTTTTCATTGGATTTTTGTTTTTGTTTGCAATAAGGAAGCAAGGTAGCGCTATCTTGGTAGATGAGAAGCCGGAATGTCACAAGAAAATGCATTTACACAGCCATTGGTAATTTGCTTGGCTTGCAGTGCCTTGTTGTTGCTAGTTTTTTAATTACCACAAACAACAAAGAAACAGTTTTTCTTTTACTTCTTGTAAAATTAGTTTTTTCTTTCATTTCTAACTGATTGATTTGTTCAGCGCGCCACGCAAAACTTACGAGTGCAAGCAAAATGAGCGCGCGGGGCAATGACAAGCAACGTAACAAGTGGCATGCCACATGCGGGCGCGCTCTCGTCGCTGATGTGCTCAACTGTATTTCTTTTTGTTTTGTTTGCAGCAAACAACATCAAATTGTCACACCCATTTTTGGCATGCAACAAGACAAGCTTTCATGCTGATACTACTGGCGTATTACCGACTGGCAACATCGCAGCTACTGTTCACTTGTTGAATTGTTGTTGTTGTGCAAACAGTGCTGCGCACGCGTAGCGCATCAAATGATTTATTTACATAGTTCATCAATTCGCGTCGTTTGGGGTGGACGCGGTAGTATATCCAGTAGCTGTTGTATGCCACACGGAGTGTGCGGCGTTGCCACGTCATGTAACGCATTGATGGCACATTCGCATGCAAACTGTCTGCCCCATTATAAACGTGCAACAACATGCGCTTTCCAATAATAACTGTCCAAAATTATAATAAAATGCCATAATGTTACGCGCGCACCTAATGAGAAGTGCGCGGTGTGTTGTTGTGGTACAGGTGCCTTCGCAATCACTTCATCAAGCGCCATGGTCAATGTTATGCCGCTTAGAACTCTCTACCAGCTGAATTCCTCAGACAACTTAACTCAGCTAAAGTCTTATTTGCAGCTAGATTTTTAGCGTATTTTATTATTTTTACTTGAAAAGTGGGCGGCACGCTGTTTTTTGTGTGTGTTTTTGCCATACAAAAACAACTTTAGAAGCACATTATTGCTTTGCAGCAAACCAATCAAGGCACCGCTCAACCATCAGCTCCACATTTTCAATTATTTCATTTTCTTACAAACCAACGGCAAACAGCATTCACTCACGCACGTCTTCGGCTCAGACTGGTAGCTGTGTGCGGTAAATATGGGTCGCGGCAAATTGTGTGCTGTTGTGCAAATCTACTTCCATTGCGCCGCTAGTCAAATGCGCAGGCGCGCACTTGTTTGTTGGACATATACAAGTTCATAGATGAATCGCGTGAGTGAATTGTGAAAATTATTGCCAGACACGTATTGTTGCTTGTGTTATTAGTGCAACAATTGCCAGCAAAAAAAAAATATAGATAACAACAACAAATGCGCACAATGAATACCTAGAGAAAAGCGTCCCAGTTGGAAAGATAGGATCACATTTTTCTTAAAAAAGAATGAACTCCATTACAAAGAAGGTATCCATGGCTATACATATATGAGCTCAAAGAAAGGAAAAATAAATTTATGAAAATAAATTATTACAAGTTTTTAAATGAATGGAAGAATTAAAACTTTAGAGCATTTAACATGTTTATAGCTTATGTTTATGGAATGAAAATAACAATTCCACAAGGAAAATTCCGTAGAAAAATGAGCGAAATCGGATATGTGTCATACCGATTGTTTAGGTCTAATTCATATTACTCTATCACTATCACTATCCCTATCACTGCCACTATCACTATCACTGTCACTGTCATTGTCACTATCACTATCACTATCACTATCACTCTCACTATAGCTATCACTATTACTATCACTATCACTATCACTATCACTCTCACTATCACTATCACTATCACTATCACTATCACTATCACTATTACTATCACTATCACTATCACTATCACTATCACTATCACTATCACTATCACTATCACTATCACTATCACTATCACTATCACTATCACTATCACTATCACTATCGCTATCCCTATCCCTATCACTATCACTATCACTATCACTATCACTATCACTA
Organism: Sphenella marginata; assembly: GCA_951509765.1. Taxonomy (NCBI): domain Eukaryota; kingdom Metazoa; phylum Arthropoda; class Insecta; order Diptera; family Tephritidae; genus Sphenella; species Sphenella marginata. The sequence goes on along the minus strand of OX608081.1, from coordinate 10,893,588 downwards.
TCACTATCACTATCACTATCACTATCACTATCACTATCACTATCACTATCACTATCACTATCACTATCACTATCACTATCACTATCACTATCACTATCACTATCACTATCACTATCACTATCACTATCACTATCACTATCACTATCACTATCACTATCACTATCACTATCACTATCACTATCACTATCACTATCACTAACACTATCACTGTCATTGTCATTGTGACTATCACTTTCACTATCGCTATCAATTAATAGTGTAATGTATGTGACACGCCGTATGTTAAAAGAAAAATGTAATAATCTACCGCTTTCTCACTGGTAACTTTCTTTGTACATACATTGTAACCGTTTGTGCTACAGTGATTTAGCTAAGTTAAGTTAGCAGAAAATTTATGAAAAACACATCTTTATCCCAAGAACGCAGTTTTCATTTTTCGCCTAAACTCATTTTATTTTAGGGAAACACTATATAGTCTAGGTCCTAGACTCTAGGATTACGTTTTTGTCTTTGGAAGAAACTTCTTACAATTTCAGAGTCGTACAAAGTCTTGTTCGTTGAACTTAAACTGGAGTTATATTATTGTGTGTGCATATTTTCCATCAAATCAATGAGCTTGAGATGCTAGCCAATGGGAATAATGCCCGAAAATTCTATCAAAAAATTCGACGAATGACGGAAGGTTTCAAGCCCGGGGCAAATTCCTGTAAGAACGAGAACGGCGACCTGGTGACTGATGTTCAGAGAATACTAGAGATATGGAGGGATCACTTCTCTGCCCTTTTAAATGGAGAAATTGAGCAAGAAACCAGAGAAGAGCTCGAACCCGAACCCACAATCGAAGACGACGAAATTGACGTCCCAGAACCCGACTATAATGAGGTGCGAATAGCAATATCCCGGTTAAAAAACAATAAAGCAGCTGGCGCTGATGGTTTGCCTGCTGAGCTATTCAAGCATGGCGGCGAGGAGCTGGTAACGCGTATGCACCAGCTTCTGTGCAGAATATGGTCGGATGAATGCATGCCCGAAGATTGGAATCTAAGTGTTCTTTGCCCAATCCACAAAAAAGGTGATCCTGCAAACTGCACCAACTACCGCGGAATCAGCCTTTTGAATATCGCATATAAGGTCTTGTCAAGCGTATTGTGCGAACGATTGAAGCCTGACGTGAACAGACTGATTGGACCTTATCAGTGTGGCTTCAGACCTGGAAAATCTACCATCGACCAGATTTTTACAATACGTCAAATCCTGGAGAAAACCCGTGAGAAAAGAATCGACACACACCACCTCTTTGTTGATTTTAAAGCCGCTTTCGATAGCACGAAAAGGAGCTGCCTATATGCCGCTATGTCTGAATTTGGTTTCCCCGCAAAACTTATACGGCTTTGCAAAATGACATTGAGCAACACCACCAGCTCAGTCAGAATTGGGAAGGACCTCTCCGAGCCGTTTGAAACTAAACGAGGTTTCAGACAAGGTGACCCCCTATCGTGCGATTTCTTTAATTTGATGTTGGAGAAAATAATACAATCTGCAGAACTCAACCGCGCTGGAACAATATTCTATAAAAGCGTGCAACTGTTAGCATATGCTGACGACATTGACATTATCGGCCTTAACAACCGTGCCGTAACCTCTGCGTACTCCAAACTAGAAAAAGAAGCGGAAAAAATGGGTTTGGTGGTGAACGAAGGCAAAACGAAGTACATGCTGTCATCAAGCAAAGAGTCAGCGCATTCGCGCCTTGGCACCCACGCCACTGCTGGCACCAAAAAGTTCGAAATAGTGAAGGACTTCGTTTACCTTGGATCCAGCATAAACTCCAACAATAATGCCAGCCTAGAAATCCAACGAAGAATTGCTCTTGCAAATAAATGCTACTTTGGACTGAGTAGGCAATTGAAAAGTAAAGTCCTCTCTCGACGCACGAAAATCACACTCTACAAGTCACTCATCGCTCCCGTCCTGCTATATGGTGCAGAGGCGTGGACACTAACAACATCTGACGAGGCTGCATTGGGAGTATTCGAGAGAAAAGTTCTGCGAAAGATTTATGGGCCTCTACGCGTTGGCGACGGCGAGTACCGAAGAAGATTTAATGATGAGTTGTATGAGCTTTACGCAGACGTCGACATAGTACAGCGCATTAAAACACAGCGGCTTCGCTGGCTAGGCCACGTCGTGCGAATGAACGAAGACGCTCCAGCCCAGAAGGTATACTTATCGGCACCCGCCGGTGGAAGCAGAGGAAGAGGAAGACCACCACTCCGATGGAAGGACCAAGTGGAGACCGACCTGCGATCTCGTGGGGTCTCCAATTGGCGCCAGTTGGCGCAAAGAAGAAATGACTGGCGAGCTATGTTGGACGGTCAAAATCGCTCAGGCGGTTAGATGGCCATTTAAAGAAGAAGAAGCATATTTTCCATAGTTGAGTGAGCTTTTAGCTTTCGAACCGAGGATAACTGATACTGACATCTTCCTTAAGAACTCTTTCAATGAAGTCACTAAGCATGATTTTATGATTGGTACGGAGCCACTTTTGGTATTTATGTGCTAACTGTTAATGGGAAGAAACTTAGGTTTCAACGATCCACACTTCCGCAAAATTTCTTAAACATCAATTCATTAGAAAATAAAGTAATTTTTTCTCGATAGCAAGTGTATACATACACACATACATATTAGGGTGGGTTGAAATTGTTTTTCCCACCTAACATGCGGAAAGAATTTTAATTTTTGTGAAAAACGTTACAGAAATGTGGAATATTTTATTTAATCCTCCCTCATTCTATTTTTCGCTTATTTTCTTAATTAATAAAAAACATATAAAACAATCTTAACTTCAGATTTTCTTCGAGAGAGACTCTTAAAGTTGTGTGAAATATTTACATTTTTTTGGAAAGAAACTATGTATTGATAACTTTCTTTAAATCGAGCGGGCTACCCTAAAATGTTTAAAGATTTTTTTAACTCATTTTTAAAAAATAAAAATTCTAATCTCATCTCCAGCGAGACAAAAAATTAGAACTTAACAACCCACCCTTATATATTATTATCCAAGATTTTGCACTTACATATATATTTCTTATTAGATGGAGGCAACAGCTTGTCCTTTAATTATAGTAATTCGCTTAGTAGAACATAATATCAATAAATTTTTAACCGTTTATTTTCACAAAACGGCCACGGTGAAAAGGCCCAGCAAAAATTGTGCTGCAGGCGTTTGTTGCACTTGACTGCCGCTGCAACATTATGCACTTATTCATTTTTGCTGCAATCACGTCAGCTGCACACAGTTGCTCTTATAGTAGCGCCTAATAAGTCGAAGTCGCGTACGCAGCACCGCGACCGTGATCGCCAGCACCGATAAGCGATCGCACTCCTATTCAAGCACCGTTAGAGAATATTGAAAAAAAAGGCGCATAGTAGAAATTGTTGTTGAGCTGATGGTATAGCCTTTGAATTTATGGTGGTTGTTGATTGCTTCAAATGGTTGGACTACTGCCTATGAACTCCAATATTGTTTTTGTACTTTGAGTTTTTCTTGTTTTTTCTTTCTTTACCAACTTAGCCATTGCATCAACGTGGTAATTTTCTGTTGGAAGCGATAGAAATCGATCATCCTCAGCCTGTCAGCCAAAGAGCAAGTAGTGAATATTCGAAGCATTCAAAACATTCAGCAGCGTCATTATCGACATCAGCGTTATTATCGCTGCGCTTAACTATAGATTGAGCAGTGCGATAGGCCAAACACTGTGACGGTAAATAGACACTCACTGCCCAGGAGCGGCTACAAGCCTACAACAAGTTAGACGTCCAGTATATAATTCAGCGCTTTTTGTTTTTCTGTTTTTCGTTTTTTTGCGTGTACGTGGTGGTGCAAAAGATGATGCCACTCCGTAGATTACAACATTCCACTAATGACCCAGTTTGTTGGCTGCGCACTAGACATTGGCATTGACCGTGAACGGAAGTCGGCGTTTGGCGGTTAGTTGCCTTTGACGTCAATGACATGGGAATCACTGATAAGATCTTACTTCGCCAATGAAAATTATTTCATTAACTGTCGCAATGTGAGAAATTCATGTCTCACCTTGTTGCACTGAATCGGTTTAGACGGAATTGAACGCCAATGGGCGTATTTTAATGCGTTCATGTCGAGAACAATTACCCACACTAGGTAATGCGTAGATCTTAATGTTGTTTTTTTAATAAGAAATTTACTCCAACTGAGCTCAAGCAGTTGCTTATTTGCTACTCGACAAGTAGTGGGGTGTTCTAACTTTTAACGTAGACAATTGTCTGGGGTATTCCTAAGGAGCTTTTTTAGTCGTTGACTAGAAGCGAAAAATTGTATTTTTCCTTTTTCATCCCACCACTTTCGATGTATTTTGCATCTTCTTTAGGGAGTCCGCCAAAAAAAGCTCCTTAGGAATACCCCAGGATAAACTAACATTGGCCAAACCAAAATTACCATATAAAATTTTACTTCAGATCTTTCTTTCTTTGGATGTCTGGATATCCGCTTCTGGTGGGCAGCCAATCGAAAAATATGCTTCAGAAGCAGTCTTACAGACACCCTCTAAAAGAAAGAGTAGTGTCTGTGGCCAAACCGGATATGCGACTACCGAATTCTGTTAACCAAATTGGTAAGTTTATAGTAACATTTTCGCCGTCACAGCATCACATACGTGTTTCCATTTATTTCGCATAATTTTCGCGTAATTGTGCGGATATGACAGAAATATGAGTGGCGTAAAGTTTATTATTTTTCGCTGCCATTGTCACAGAGACATATTTTTATAGACATCTCCATTTACTTTTATGCATAATGAAAAATAATAATATTCATACACCACACAACGCGCTATTTCGTTGAACATTTGTACCGAAATACATACATACATTAATAACGAAGACATTCTCATATTTTCGTAAAATTTCGCGGCGGTTAAATGACGCTTCGCTAATGTCTAGCGGCGGCGGTAAATGACGCACTGCAGTAAAATCTGTTGGCGGAGGGAATAACAAAAAAAAAAATATGCAAAATAAAATTAAATCTCAAACAAACACACACACACATATGTACATATGTAGTTAAGTATAAATCATATGTGTGTTTGGGTGGTGTTTATCGAAGGAGTATTTCTCTTTGACGCCACACATGCCGACACCCCCACATTTTTGTATCATTTTTTTTTTAATGGAATGGCAAAAAAGCCCCACAAATTCCAATGAAGTATGTTACTTATAGCCAACACTCCAGCTTGTTTATTTTTATGATCGAAAACAAAGGAACTCACATATTCTAGCACACATGCAAACAATTACCAAATTCATACAAACGTTCTTTGAAACACCAAATTAACCCTTTTGCCATTTTGCCACCCACGAGCACTTGCTCGCTCTGCTTTTGAGGGTTCACCCGCTATTAAGGGACTTTTTTGCTTTTGTCGGCTTTGGAGGCATTACTTTTTATTATTATAGTCCACATACGTACATTGTTCATTGTTCACATTATACGCAAACTCATGCGTGACTTAAAGATGTACAAATGTGAATCATGTTTTCTTCTTAAGCTGTTGTTTTGTTTATATTTAACAGTCACTGTATTTTATTGTTTATCTTAAGAATATGCAAAAGGATTACATGATTTTCCGCAAACTCATTGGTAGGGGAAATGCTGTACATATTTTAATATTTTGATAATTTGCTTTGATAGTGCTTTGTAAATGTTCAAAAAAAAAATTGAATATTTGGTAACAGGCGATAGAGGCCTGTAGCATAATTGGCATAGAATGATTAAGCATCTAAGAAAGCGAGAATGTTAGGATCAATTTTGACTCTCGTGCCTGTTATTTCTCTCCTCCTATCGAAAAGGTAGTTACTTCATATTTGGAGCATTTTTCAATCATACCTCAAATACTTGTCTTGCTTATTGCTTTTAACTTTTCTCAACTTCTTCGTCCGTCCTTTGGTCAGTCGACTCGATCTAAGCAGATAATGTAAACATAAAAGCTTGCATTGGTTTTTATATCGACATGTATAATACGAGCTGACCCGGCAAATTTCGTTCTTCAAAAACTTCCTCATTTTTTTCGAAAGTTATCCATTGCTTACTATTTCAATTGCGAATAGACTAAACAAACTTTACTGCGTCTTTGATTAAATGTCAAAATTCATGAAAATTCTTCTACCACCAAGCTATGATATTCTTCGACAAATACATTTAGAAACATGAATTAAGAATAGTTCAGTTTGTATTGAGGAGGGCAATAACGCACACATTTTTCGGAGAGTAAGGACCGTAAAATCTACTTTGTATTGGAGATGACACGCCCCCTCAAAATTTCCTTTTTTTCTAAACTTAATTTAGAAAACCTGCATCGTAAAACCATTTTCGAGAGTCAGTTGGCCCCCAAGTTTGCTTTTTTTCCCTTTTCCCTTGCCTTTTTCCCTTAGAGTTTTCCTCTACTCCACTTCTAGCTTTACTTGGGACATAATCTTATATACATATATGGAGACTGCCAAAATGGCTCATTTTAGGAAGAAACCTTAATCAGACAATATTTTAATAGAATACAAAACAGATGATATTTACTTAAGAATTTAAGAAGGCTACATAGCCTCTTATTATATTCTTCTATTAGATATACATAAGCTTTATCTACACAAAGTTCCCCGAAAATAAGCAGAGCAGAAGCATGTTTAAGTTCTTATACTAGGCTGTTGAGGTTAAATTACTCACATACATAATACTAGAACTGATTTGCTAAACAAAGTTCTTATAAACGTATAAGTAATGCTTGTAGCTGTAAAGACTCACTTGTCGTATCAGCATTTCTGTCAGCATCATTTTACAATAAAAGCAACTAAGCAGAGGAAATAAAATTACACAAAATCAGTAAAGGAGTTAAGTACGACAAGAATTGATAAAGCCGCTAGTTTATTCGCGTTTGTGTAGTAATTTGAACAAAATTAAAAATAAATTTCAAAAACTAGTGCGGCTTATAAAATAAATGTATGTATGTACTAACATTAAGCACTATAATACCACCCATACATGACAACACATAAAATTATTTAAGCAGAAATATATACATATATATATATAGTGTTCCCACATAGCACATTGCATGTATGCCTAGCCAAGTTTCTGTTTAACAAACAAAGTCTCCAAAGAAGGGAAAAGTTACTCATACGCCCCAGAGGCCAACAAGCAGTAAACATGGCATTCAGACAATGTCATTGCCATTGACATTGCTACCAATCAGTTTTTATATCACCACTGCGCTACCTTGTTATGGCTGATGTTTCCACTTATGAGGTAACAGTACATGAGCGTAGTCACAGTACCTATGTAAATGAGGGGTGTTAAGTTCAGAGCGATCACTGCAACAACTACCGCAAAGATTCGGGGTGGCGTACTGAAGGCAAGCTAACTGTCAATCATCTTTTTATTTGACATTCCCTTCAGCTCCAGCAAGCTAGGACCTCTTCGACCCTTTTAATACTAATCGACAGACTTCAGACAAGGAGACTTCCTAACTGAATTCTGCTCTCTAAAAAATTATGATGATGTTTATGAGTGCCAAACTGACCCTTTAACCCTATTGACTACGCCCATCATAATTGAGTTTTTTTGCTTGTTGTTGCTTTGCATTATATACATACGTCGCGGTTGACTAATGTTACTCTTAGCGCCGCTAGCGTACACAAAGTAAATTGCTAACCATTTCTAATACGAGTACAGTTGATTCACGTATTCACATGATTTGCTCAAAGCTTATATAAGATATATGTAAGAGACTTTGGCTAGATTACAATACATATGCGTTACGCATTGCAATGCCTTTTGTATTTGCGCAAAGGCTCAAAGGATTTAAGACAATTGTCAGTCAGGTTATGCACAACGATTGTCTGGATTAAGTACTTACTTGTTTAGATATGCCTGAGCTATGTATGTATGTATATTAGATTGGGCCAAATAAAAACAAAATTTTCTTTGCGAATTATAATTCCACAAGCTTTAACCGGAGGCAAAAAAAGTAAAATCACAAAAGTTCTTTTGACGACATTTTCACCTATCAGAAAAATTTGAAACCGACTGTTAACATAGAACTTCATTAATCCTGTTCTTACAAATATTTACACATAACAAACATAATTCTCAAATAGAATTTGATTTAACATTTTTTAATATTAATTTTTAGCGCAACACTTATTTGCTTTTCCCATATAGAAAAAGACTTTCGGCTATCGATAGTCGCGAGCATGATGTATTCTAAATGTTGACAAAGGCAAAGGTCTATCAAGGTGCTGAATTCCAAGCAAAACGCAAGCAATCATAAATACAATTTTTTTGAAAGGGTCGGTGGCCCCGGTCTATTTTTTCCAGAATCGCATGAATCTGTTACCTATTCTATGCTCCTGAAAATAAGTGTACGGAATTTCGTAGAGATCGGTTAAGTAGTTTAGAGGTTGAAGACTTGCAAATAAACTCACAATCTAACGCATTTATAATATTAGTATGATTATTTTTTTTGGGAGGGGGGGGGGGGGGGAGTCTTTAAGCCCGAAATAACAATTGTTGTAAAAGGAGGAATAATTTTGAAATAAAATAAAATTCCCTATCATTTGTTGTCGAGTATTGACACGAAAGTTTGCTCTTTTAATTGATATCAAAAACGTTATGACAGTTTTCATCATAATCCTTTTTCGTCCCAGTTTAATATATTCAATATGTTTTCTGTGGAATTCACTCTTTATTTTAGACCTCTCATTCAGGATTTCCGAGCTGTTAGCTCAGTTAGCTTTTGTTTTAATCTGACTATGTCAGAGTATGCTTATCGAGGCTCCCTCTCTTTTTGAAACAAGTATAGTTCTCAAAGTATTACCGCACCATGCTCCTATGTATATATTTAGAGTACATATCCCAGAGTAAAATAATGCAGACGAAAAATCGAGGATTAAAGACGGAAACAAAAAACTTCAGTTGCTTTCTCAGCGACGCAGCCACAAGCCATAATACTCATACAAACATGTTTTAAAACTATGAAATACTTGGAAAAATTGATTAATAATTTGAGCCTAAATTTTTAACCATTTTGCGGATTCAAGCAATTTTAAATCTTTTTTGTAATAAACTTCAAACCATTAATTTACCAGCATCAACTTTCAATGATTTTCAATTAGGGTTTCAAATTTAGAGGAAAAAAAATCAAGCATTTTTGTGGTTTGTTGTCATTTGAAAAGAGGATGCGAAGTCCCTTGCAGTGTTAAGGAATTGGAAAAAAAACAGGTGGAGTTTGAGTTGGTGTGTCTGGGTGTTTCCAAACAGCGTTGGTTATCGCAAAATCCGCCTGCGCTATTACTTCCGATTTTTAAATGTAAGTGTCATGTAATGTACTTCGAGCTCTCTGAAGTGGTTTTCATATTGTTTGTACAGGCACGACTACTGCCCAAAAGTGATGACATGTCAAGTTTAGCAATCACAAACACAATAACCAAGTTTTAATAAAACACAATTTCGTTGAGATAGTACATTATACCCTGCATATTTTATAATCTCAAATCTCAAATGTCCTTCTTCAAGTATCCAAAACTGTTCCAGCTGCTCAGAGTTTTCAGACTCAGTAGACAACGACACACAATTAAATATATAAAACCAAACAAAAAAATGTTTGTCCCGACCCGATTGGTGGCAATAAATGTATTTTGTCTGGTTATATGACACCAAAACCGACACCAACAGCGTTAGCCAGCAACACTCCAGTTTCACCAGGCAATGACTCTTGCAAAAGAACAACAACAATAATTATAGCAAGCCAAAGAGTGACAATTTTATTTGACAGCTTACGCTGACGAAGTAAATACAGAACAAGAACAATGGCAAGAGAGGTTTCTTTCTGCAGGCAACGAATATAAAGGCTGTGTAAGTAATAATAAATAAGTGAGGAAATCTAAGTTCGGGTGGGACCGAGTGCTATATAGCTAGTTGTTGTATTATATATGATGAAAGTCATAACATATGCATTGAGCCACACACTTTCAGATTTTGGTGGAATGCAACACAGACAAACACAACAACCTCAAGGTATCGAAATATTTGAAAAATAACTGTAATAGGTACTTTTAAGCTGGCTCCACCGATTCCAGAAATTGTTCTACCATTAGAAAGTTATTTAAATTGTTAGTCATCATATGATATAGGAAAACTGTTCCTCTTAGTTCTGTTATGTCAATAATAATCTCTCTATCCATTGAAAAAAATATTTCTTTGAAACGAAGGTTCACGTTACTGACTCCAATTCTATTGTCCCTATTTTAATGCCAAACAATTTAATTGAATAGTATAAAAAAGTACTTTTTGAGTATAACAAGTGCCGATAATTTCGGACTCATAAATGAGCTCGTAAAGAGCTTAAACACTTCTCTTGACTCCTTTCTGACTTATATACGACTAATTTTTGACTCTTAGATGACTCATTTCTGACTCATATACGACTCATCATATGATAAATTTTTGACTCTCAAATGACTCGTTTCTGACTCATATGACTCATTTCTGACTTATATATATGACTCCTTTCTGACTAATTTCCGACTCATATATGACTCATTTTCGACTCAAATATGACTCCTTTCTGGAAAACGGTCAAACATTTTGCAACAAAAGTGAAAAACATGCTTACTTAACACCACTGGGTATAAACATAAGCAGTCACTTGCCCGCCGCTGAATGAAACAAAGTGCAGCTTGCCTTGCAGTCTTTTGCGGCTGCTACAATGAGTTGTGGTGCTTCGAGCTGCTTACTTACTTACTTTGCCGCCTGTTGTTTTATGCATTTTGCGTTTTTATATTAATTTTCACCAAAATTGGCAAAATTCGCATGTTTGGTGTCACCAAAGCTGCTTATTATTGATGTTGTTGTATCCTTGCCGTTACTGGCCTGCAATGAGTGCGCTGCTCACCCATGTTCATGATCTTGGCCAAGCTGCATGGCAATCTTTTACTTGCTGTTGCCTTTTTTGCCAACGTTAACATTTTATATATTTTGTTGTTGTTGTTGTTGTTGGCCTTTATTAATACAATAACATGGTCACAGTTACACAATTGCCTTTTAAAGTGGCTATCAGCTAACCATTCTTTACTGAGTGAATGAATAAAAGTGTTTGTTTTTGCTACTGAGCCAACTTCAGCGCGGCATGGAGGCTTCGTTTTGTTTGTGCAACATGCCATGCCGAAGTGTTGTCATTGGCTGTCAATTTTGATTGGCGTTAGTTGTTTCAGTTTTTCGCCACTATCATTGTGTCGTCGCTCTTTCACATTCACCGCTTGCGCGCGTTCAATCACTTTTTGTTTGTATCGCAATCACTTTGCAACGGTGTTTGATGATTATAATTTTCGTTTGATCGACATTGCCTTTGTATCTGCTGAGGTGGTTACGTTACTGTCACACGCTCACAATAGCGACATTGAGCGGCTCATCCGCATACATTCTTACAAACATACCGACACTTACTTATGCACTTGTCTGACAACTGTCACTAATGGCATTTGTTGACATTAGAACTCCGTTTGTTCTATGTCAAATTTAAGTTTATATTTTAGCTACTGGTTTGAGCTTGAGCTAGCTATTTTTATAAGTAGATAAATTAATTAAAGGAATTGGAGAAACCCGAAACACCTTGGAAGTCAACTCGCTTCTCAGTTGGCAAATGTTAGTAAACCTAGCATAAGATCACCCAATTCTCCTGCTTTCGCCTGATCTTCCGGACGACTCCATCAATAAGAAGTAGTGCCTTTAATTACATTTTAGTAGAGCGTATTGGGACGGCTCCAAAGCTAAAGCAGCTCCCTTTAGTAAACCTGTGTAAAGCCTACAACTCGCCAGCCCACTACTTATCTTATTCAATGACTTCAAATTTCGAATGCACTCATTGACTCGCTTTTTGAATAAAGAATGAAAAAATTAAGTCTGAAGTCTTTTTGAAGTTACGACTTTTAAGTCATTTAGAGAAGTCACTTATTTTCATTTAAGTGAAGTCACAAACTATTTGCAACAGAAATAGTTTACGATCATGTCTCGTATGCCACAGGTAAATTGACTTCAAATGACTCCAAATTACTTCAATTGACTTCAGTGAGACTTTTTATTCAATGAATGCAATACATGAAAAAAAGAATTCGAAGTCGCAGAAGGAAGTCTGAATGGTGATTTAATTTTTTAAGTCCCAGTCAAAGAATTCAAAAAATGGGTGCAATCATTTTTCGATAAATCAAATGAATAATTATTCGCAAAAGAATGCATTCTTTTACATCTCTGCTGGCGAGTCGACCTGCTTAGTCGGCATTCATGGAATTTATCGTGATAAAGAAAAGAGCATAGGTATCTTTGCCAGATGTGAATAGGTTACGCTTTGGTGGAATTGCCTTGAGGCACCACCCCGACTCCAGTGGAATTTAGCCTTCTCTTACCACAGGCATGCCTACCTCGAATATATTCTAACTCCCTAAGCTGTGTTGGGCCTAAAATATATCTTTCCAAACGGATGGGCCGAAATATCCTACATTTATAAAATAGTCTAGCTGACCCGGGAAAACTTATCTGCCCTAAATAGATTTTTCATTGAGTTCATTCCAAAAACCAGCAATTATGAACCCTTTTGAGATATTAAGCTGGAAAAAATAAGTTTGATGATTCCCACTTTTTTCTCGTGAGTATAGTAAATTTCCCGTACATCTCTATACCATTTACCATGTTCTTACCATGAACCTTTTTAGATGTATTCAGCCTTAGAAGTGAATTTTGTATGGGAGATGCCACGCCCATTTTCCCATAGCTCCCAATATTTGTATCGTGAGTATGGTACTGATATCATTTATCTCCATACCAATTTGCGGATTCCTTCCTAGAACGCTTTTAGTGATACTCAGCTGGAAAAACTTCGTTTGAATGCTAGGTGCCATGCCTCTTTTTTCCGGTAACTACAAAATTTTTGCCATGAGTATGGTACTGACATCATATATCTACTATCTCAACTTTTGTCATGCCCTCGCCATGAACCTTTTTAGACAATTTCAACCTGAAAAATTAAGTTTGTATGGGAGGTGGCACGCCTCCTTTTGGGAAATATTAAAGTATCCCTGCATTATGTAGCGGGTCACAGCCAGTTATATAATGTTCAATACACAAGTTAAGGCTATCTTAGAAATTGCCTTCACCCATGACTCTCGGGTATGTCATTTAGTTTGGAAAGCGAAATATTTAAGTCTTTTAAGTTGAAACTGTCAAACGAAGAAATTCAAATTCTATTCCAATTAAACTAATTTGCCCCGAGTGAGTGTCGATTGAAATTGGAGAGTTGATGTGTCTGCCGCATGAGTATTGCTCATACAAACACATGTGTTTTGAGAACTTTTCTGTGTTGTGTTTGGAAGTGCATAGCATAGTGGGCGGCTAGTGGGCGTAGCTGGTGCATCTGTTCGAATTTAATCATTTATGTCACTGGTGGAGCTGTAACCGATGCTCGTGCATACTTTCCATACATACAAACGCACGCATGAGTGAATATGTATGTATGTATGTTTGCTTTACTTGCGGGTGTCAA